>PVJC01004111.1:0-65850 GCA_004026665.1 Murina feae | reverse complement strand
GCTGGCAGGGGAGGGCAACTAGGCCAGTGGGGGGGGTGGGGGGTCCGTTGGGGGAGACCAGTCCAGCAGAGGGGGAAGTAAGGAGCAGCCAGGCTGGCAGGGAGGGGGCAGTTGGGGGCAACAGGCAGGCAGGCAGGTGAGCAACTAGAAGCCTGTGGTCCAGGATTGTGAGAGGGATCTCTCACTGCCGGTTTAGGCACAAATTTTGTGCATTGGACCTCTAGCATATAAACAAATTATTATGCGTGCTTACATATAAATTAACTATATGTGATATAATATATGGCTGTATGTCTCCAAAGCACAAAAAGAATACTGTAAAATATGAAAATGATTTCTAAAGAAATTTCAAAAATTATTTTGAACAGTGACTGCATCATAGATATAAAAACTGAGTTTCTAAATTTGAAGAAAACTGCACACTGAAATGTGCTAGTATTCTTCCTGTAAAAAGTAGACATTATGATTATCTGATAAATTAGAAATGATGAGCACCAACAACAATCTCATTGAGTAATTTCAAGCCAAACCATCAAACAATATCACATGTATTTTTTGCTCACGGGACACAAACATACATTTGTAGATGAACACAAGTTAGAAGGTCATTTAAATTCACAAATATTATTTACAGGAACATTTAGAAACTGTGGTGCTTTGTCTTTACCTTCATGATAACATGTTTGTAAGTATGCAATCTAAACGACTTATTCACCGATCTGACTGGAACATTTAGCTAGCTAAGCACATTTTCCAGACAATAGTGAGCCAGACAGTTCTTCTTTCTTTAACCAGAAAAAGATGTTCTAGGTAGAAAATACTTGTCACTTTCATTTTCAGTGTGATGTCCTGACCCCAGGCCATGGTGTTGAACTGTCGAAAACGGCCTTGCACAGACTGCAGGCTATGGGTCGATCTCGTTCACCAACTGACAGACTTTCTCCAGCTGTTCTGCAGTGTGGAAACATTTGCTTACAGGCTAATTTAAGGATGGACTGAGTGGTCATTTCCTGTTCCACTGGTGATTCAAAACACTGGACTAATAGCCAGGAAATGGGGATCTATTAACAGGTTGGGGTGGGGACCAGGCTCTGTTTAATCCTACATAAAAGCAACATCAGACTAGATGACCTGCACTTTGGGCTTGTTCTGAAATTGACTCACTCTATAACCATGTGAGATAATTGCCATGTCCAAAGCAATTCAAAACAGCTACAAGGTGGGGATAAATGTTGCACAGAAGCGATTAATTGTAGAAAAAGTAGGTAAATATCTTTATTGAGTAAGATTTCACCTGTTCTTGGAAATCTTTCTTTGCCTAAATTATCTTTTTATTTTATTTTATTGATTTTTTACAGAGAGGAAGGGAGAGGGTTAGAGAGTTAGAAACATCGATGAGAAAGAAACATCGATCAGCTGCCTCCTGCTTACTGGGGATGTGCCCACAACCAAGGTATATGCCCTTGACCAGAATCAAACCTGGGACCCTTCAGTCCACAGGCCGATGCTCTATCCACTGAACCAAACTGGCCAGAGCTAAATTGTCCTCCTTAAATTGACATTCCAGAATGAGAGCTCTTCCTTTGGCTTATTATTTCAACTGCTACCATGCCACTTATAAACACTTCTGAGTCTTATTGGGCCGGTAGAGTTCTGGGGAACCTATGCAATAACATAATGACGTAATGGTGTAATCATGATGCATGTCTCATCCCTGCCCTTGCTCTAGAGAAGATCTTTAAATTTTGATTCAATTTCCACCTAAGCATAGACTAACCAACTCACAGTCCAGGTGCCCTGCACTGTTCCTCTGTTCAAGTAGGATTTGATAGTTCTGGCTGGAGCTAAGGGTGCTGTCATTCATTCCTAGACAGTTCACTGGGCATGTGTCGCTTCTGTGGCACAAAGTTCAGTGTCGCTTCTGTGGCACGTTAACCGAGCCCCTGTTATTAGGATCATCCTTAGATGGCATCAAAGAGGAGAGCTTCCTTCTCAGTCTACCTTCTGTGCTCACTTTCCTGGTGACAGGTCAGGAAATGGCTGCAGGCTCAACCCTTCATGGCCCCATGGAACAAACAGTAAGCTCACCAAACATTTTTTTTCAGAGCTGATTCCACTCCAGGCCATGTAACTGCCCCAGGCAGGTTGTCTCAACTTTCCCTAGCCTAATCCCTTTCCTTTCTCCTCTAGATTGGGTACAGAGATGAAAGGGAGGAGGACAACTTGAATTATGTTAGGATTTCCCTCAAGGTTTGTCCAGGTCAACAGGCTTGGAAGGGTATGGTTCACATTATCAGCAACCCTAGAGGTAGATAAGTTTATCCACAAATTCTTCCTGGCTCTGCAGCAAAGATCACTCAGGATGACTTAAAGCCAGATGGCCTCCTACCACAACACAGGCAAGCATGGCATCTGCATTCTCCCCTGGAGCGAGGGTACTGCCTGCTGGGCCAGAGAAGATCACATTGCACTGATGACTCTGCTCCCAACAAGCTAGAGGACTGATTAGTCTAGAGGCTCAGCACTGTTAGTCACTAGTAGAGACAAGGAAATGGAACCCGACTAGGTGTGACTTCTCCAAAATTCATAGCTACTGGCAGCATCCAGACAACTTAATTTGTCCCCCAGAGTTCTTCTCCTGCATTATGTCCCTGCACCAAGGCAGACTTGAGCTGTTGGGAATGCATTCCAGGATGGAATCAGGAAAGACAATCTTGAGTTTGAATGGGCTGCAATCAGGTCTAATTATATGAAGTTGAATAAACCTCAGTATTTTAATGGGTGAGATGTCCCAAACAATTGAAGTTACTACATTCTACTTTTAAAATAACCTCTGTTAATATCTCTTTATTTTATTCTGATCATATCATCTCCCTTCACATTTTTCTTTTGGACTAAAATTTTAATTTATTTATGAAAATATTTTGTGTGACTTCAAATTGTGCTATAGCTGAAGTGTCATTTCAGCAAATAACATTTCAGTTACAGCACACACACCTTTTTTTTAGAACACCCCTCATTTTAGAAAATAATAAAACATAGTCACACACTTAGGAAGCACAGAGATTAAAAATAGCATAGATGTACAAATTTAAATCTACACGTAGCAGTTTTCCTATTAAAATACCCCTTTAATGAGAAAACCTTTTATGCTAGCTTTTAAAATTATTTATCATGACTCCCAAGTGATGGATTCTGGAAATGACCTTTCATAGTTGTGAACTCCCTCATGTTAATTATTAGACATTAAACATTAAAATCTTCCTTTTTCTAATCTTATCAATATGCATGTCAAATTATTCTCTCTCTCTCTCTCTCTCTCTCTCTCTCTTCCTCAAAGTATTACTTATTTCTCTTGCCTGTAGGTAATAATCTCCTTAAGGTCCTCTGCAGTAGCGCATGTTGAGCCACCAGGGGGCGTGCGTCCTCCAGCACATCATTACCAGGCCTGTCAGTAAAATACAGCCCACAGTATTTTCCCAAGACAGAGAAACATAACCTTATTCTTGTCACAGCTAAAAAAATGCAATGCCGAATTTATATAAAATTATCAAAATATGTTTTATTTCAATTTTCAGTAACCCCCAGCAGACCAACTTTTACTCTTTCTTTCAATAATTTTTCTGTGAAAAATGTAGCAGCAAATCATGCCAATTCCATTTTACCTATCAATCAAATGGTAATTTTCATAATGTGTGTTACCATAGCACCCACAGCCAGTGATATTCTGCCACTTCTGTTTTCTTAATGGGGCCCTATTGCAGGTAAGCAATCAAGGATTCCTCCAGGAGACTGGAGAACAAGGAAAGAATGTGCAAAGGGAAACCCGCATAATCACCTCAGTGATGGGCTGACAACACAGAATCCACCGACGACTCCACCCCCTCACTTGAGAGATGAGGAAACCAAGTTTTTAAACTAGGTGTGCATTATGCGAACTGAGTTTGCGAACACAGCCCACCTTGGCAAACTTCAGCTCAATAATGACTGACAGTAAGTGACAGTTTCCCCCTGACAGCGCCTCAGAGTTCCTCCCTAATTAATTCCTGAAACACTCCTTCAGCAATGTGTCAGCTTTATTCTTTAATAGAAAATCCCAGAGAGATCGCAGGCAAAGTGTCTTTCCTTTTTCTCTTAAAATGAAAGCAGAGTTAAACATACAAAAAGGGGCTCTTCTTGTCATCTAGGCTTGTGCGTGGGACCTTGGTCACGACCTTCTGTGACATTCTCAGCCAAAGGCATTGTATAGCAATAGACATGCATTCTCAGGTACTCCAGGTTTTTCCATGCATTGTGGACTGACAGGATCATAGACACATGAAATAGCCGATGATCAAAATGTAAACATTTAAAATATTCAAGGTTAGGGTGTGGGTAAGTTATGGAAGCATTGTAAAGAAAAGATTGAATTAAATATTGTACTAAATATTGAATCCGATAACTGTTACCAAAATTATAACCAACTTTGGATTATTTAAAGAAATTTTGTCTGTTCTGAATCTTCTAATTGGCTCACTGATTCCAAGGGTTGCGATGC
This sequence comes from Murina feae, assembly GCA_004026665.1. Taxonomy (NCBI): domain Eukaryota; kingdom Metazoa; phylum Chordata; class Mammalia; order Chiroptera; family Vespertilionidae; genus Murina; species Murina feae. The sequence goes on along the minus strand of PVJC01004111.1, from coordinate 61,313 downwards.
ACTTTTCCTCTGTATGATAAGATCCCTAAGCATCAGTATATATCTAGTAAAAGCCGATAAGAGCAGAAGAACTGGGTGCTCTATAATTCCACATCTCTAAAAGGTTGCAGGCAGAGGCCTCTAAGAAAAAGTCATCACCACACCACTAGTTTGTCACCTTGGAGAAGTGCCTTGAGCAAAACTGACCCTCACTTGGACAAAATCTGGCCACAAGCCAATATGCAGTTATATGCTTACTGAATGCTTTCTTGAGGTGGATTCTTAAAGGAGATTGCTATCCTTCTGGAAGTTGTGAATTGGATGTATTTCCATTACATAATAGGAAAATCAGTATAATTAAACATGTTGAATTTGAAGGAAACTCTCTTATTTCAACTCTTGGTGATCAATGACTATATTTTTTATCATATAGAATGGAAATAACACCATTTATTAATTCTTTAAAGGAGGGATTGTTGGAGGCAAGATTAAGACCACCCTACTTGGTGAATTCCTTTCCATAGAAGGTGATTAGTGACTGTTGTTATACCTTTTTGCAATGAGAAAGAAGTCCGACATCTGCTATTACTTGTGAACATGAAAATTTGCTATGAGCCTAACATCCCAGGTGGCGTTAGGTTGTGAGCAGCCAATTGGGGAACTAGGAAAAAATACTCCTATTTCTCTACTATATTTGGTCTAATTATTCCTGAGTACAGAAGACATTTCATTCAAAAGGCATAAAAGGCATCTGGGATGACTCACAATCACTCCAAACTCATCTAAAAGGCGAGTTATTTGGATCTTCATGTCCATCTGTAAGAAATGAACCTCCAAAACTTGTGGAATAATGTTTGGAAACAAATATAAAAGCCTCACTAGTTTCCCTAGAAATGTGACCAATCACTTGGCTTCATAGATTTAGCCAGTGGTCCCTGGGAATGTTCTCTGGGTAACTTCTTCCCAGACAGAGCCTGTTCCAGGTCCTATTTGGGGGACCCTCACCTTGAGACCTGAGGCCGAAAGTGATGGCTGCTAGTTATCAAAACAGGTAACAATCCTTCCAGGAGACCTGGTCACACCTTAGAAAAGAGGACCAATCTGAAAAGTAGTACTTTTATTGCTGAAAAATTTCACAGAACTTCAGGGTTAAACAACGTCAGAATTTATTCTGTACATTTTTGAGAAGTTTAGTAACAAAGGGAACATGAGCCCAACTGACTGCCGTGGAAGAAGAGTTAGAGCCTCTCATATTCAGTGAGGAGATTCTCGCTGAGAGCTTTTCATGTCAATGGTGTTCTCTTCTGGACCCAATGACAAACCTCTTTTCCGTCTTGGAAAAAATATGGGATGTAGCTATGGCTAGGAAAGGTGATTTTACAAAATCCAAAAACAATTAAAATATAAGGTGGGCTTTCTGCTCACGTGCAGAAAGAGATTAAATCTTTCTCTGGCTTCCTGGTGTCCTTGAAAGCACACAAGGAAAGGCGGTGAACATTCAAACCTGCATTTCAGATTCACACAAACGGATTAAAGATCAGGAAACAGGAGTTGACAAAGCCTTCAGCTGTAGCCTTACCCTACTTGGAGAACCTGGTGAAAGCTCCTGGCCTTCACTAGGAAAAAATCTATTTGCATGTGAATAAGCAAACCTATGACCTTTACGTAAAATTCCACGAGTTTCTCCAAAGTCCTAAAATTATCATTTAATTGAAGGCCTTAACTTAATGAGCTGAGGACAAAAGGAGCCACATGCTGGCCTGGAAAGCTCAGCAGAGTGCCTGCATGGCAGTCTTGCAAACTTGGAGACCTAAAGTAACGAGGAAAGATGGTCTGAAAATTAGATATTTATCTACAAACAGGCTATGGTGGGTGGCCACATCCTGGGCCAGTGTTTTCCCAGACAGAAATCACCTTTGATCTTTACTGAGCATTTGTCTTTTTGCCTCTAAGATAACGTATTTGTGAGGTGTCTGGGTGACCTGTAACTTCCCTATTTCAGAAGCCCCTGGGGCACAGCCAAATGTGCTGGGCCAGGACACATACCACAAATCCTTTCATTTTCATGTTAATTGTTCCTGGACCCACCTAAGTATGTGTCCATCATTTTACTTTTATCCAATCCCAGGGATTTCCCCCTTTGCTTTATCCCACCTCCTTAATCTATCACCAATGAATTTCATGTAACCCACTTACGTGTTTTCCTTTGATGGTAAATTTATAAAAGCACCGTGTAAACTCCCATTCTCCGGAGCATTATCTCAATTCATTGAGGTTCTGCTTCCCGGCATATGTCGACAGTTTGGCTCAAATAAACTCACAAAATTCTCTACAGGTTTCATTGTGTTTTTTTTTTTTCGTTAACATACTCTTTATCGAAAATTTCATGTGAAAAGTAAAATGAATTCATACCCTGTGCCTAGTGAATTTTGGCTCAGATTCAAAGAAAGAAGATATTAATATTCTTCTTTCCTTCCTTCCTTCCTTCCTTCCTTCCTTCCTTCCTTCCTTCCTTCCTTCCTTCCTTTCTCTCTCTCTCTCTCTCTCTCTCTCTCTCTCTCTCTCTCTCTCTCTCCCCCCCCCCCCTCTTGTTTTCCCTTTGTCTTCCATCAGAGAGGAGCTACATGAAAGATGATCTCAGTGTCAAATCATTTTACATTTCACAAATCACATTCTCAGGTACAATAGCTATGGCCTACTGACAACCTATCGGGTGTTTCTCCCTTATCTGTAATTTTTATAGCAAACAGACATCAAGACTGTTATTATTACTAATTTTCTAAAGAGGAGATGGTGGCACAGCAGAAATAGATCAAAAGTGCACGTCTCCTAACCTTTCCTCACATGCTCTCCCCGAAAACATGGGGCAGCATAAGAAATACTCACCCAGTATTTTTGAGCAGTTTCTTACTGGAGAACTTGGGTGAACTATTTCTTGATGGCTTATCACTTAGAAATGTATGGTTAATAGATAGGCACATAAATATTTATATGAAATAATTTGGTAAGTTCTCATGTTGAGCATTTCAATTTGTCGCTCTGTCTTAGAGAGGTTACATAAAGTCTGGTGTAAATAGAGGGATTTCATGTTTCTCGATACCTATTATGGTGTGTTTTATTCCTAAAACTTGAAAACAAACAAGCAAGCTGCAATCTAACCATCTAGTTACAAGGAAGCTGCCCAGCACCATCTAACTAAGAGGACACAGGGCAAAGCTCTGTGTCAGTGTTCTGTCCCTCAACACTGATTTCAGAAAAACAGCTATTGCGCTTATCCTTGGCATCTTATTCTGTCTACGTTATGCAATGCTTATAAAGTCTCCAGAAATCGAATGCTGATATTGGTGTTTTGCCCAGTCTGAATCATTTACTTAAAGAAGTAAACACTGTTCATGGGAAATATAAGATAAAATTATATCTGGCCATTATTGTGTGGCTCCGATACACACACACACACACACACACATGCATGTGCACATGCACACACACACGGATACCTGAGGTGGACACTGCTTTATGTTCTTGATATTTATTTATGGTAACACTTCTCAGAAAACAGACTTGGGATATAGACTTGTTATCAATTTGAAGAAACATGATTTCATTAGCCTTATCACATCAGCTGTTCTTAGGTAATATAAAGGCAATGTAGGCAAAACCGAACCTAGTTTAAGTGAAATTGAAGCATATCTAATGATTGCTGACACTTTGCCCTCAGAATTATCCTTTGACAAAGCTAATGGTTGTGGTCACAGGTAGACTGTAGATGAATGTGGCCTTTCCAAACCAAGGCCCTCAGGGCTTCTATGAAGGAAGCATGGAAAACTACCAGCCGTATCTTCAAGGTTACATCAGTGGGAAGAACCAACAAAGCAAACCAACATTACGTAAGGAAGCAAAACCACCAGGAGAGGCTGGGCACAAAAGCCTGCCGTGCGCGCTGTACCTGTACAGATGAAACTGGAGAGTCCCCCGTAGATGACTTCATCATTGTCGGGCAATATAAACGGACACCTCGTCTGAACCTCCAAACAGTATTGCTTGCAAGGAATTGTCTTTCTGCAGTTAAACTGTGCAACTTCAAAGTACTGGGAACACAGCCAGGCTTTGTAGACAATCTGGGGAAAAAGAGAGAGAGAGAAGAATCAAAAATAGGGAGGAATGACAACAGTCTGCCTGCAGTGAAGAACATGCTGTGGTTTAAGTGGACCGTAAGAAAACTCTCACTTCGAACTAACATATTTACCCAATATCAGCTGCAAGTGATAAAAACGTAGCAACACAAGTCTGCAATAGAGCAAAACAGTATTTGCTTAACCCCTTGAGAGGATACAAAAGTAATATGACGTTGGATGTAATGTAATTCATTTGAAACACAGTGGAGGTGAGCAGGACCTGAAGTTTTCCAAATCCAGTGATGCAGAAAGTGAAGGAAATTACGGCCCGTGCCCATACACGGTTATGTACTGCAGTGTGCCTGGTGAGGGGGCTCTCCCAGCATGCATTCCCGCAGCTATGCTTCCAAAGGACACTAGGTGGCGCTGAGTCCTCGACCACGGCCCCGCAGATCCAGAAGCACAGAACTAGTAGCGGTGAATATTTACATTTATGACTCACATCAAATGCATTAAATATCTCATCCTCCGAAAGCCTGGAAACACCCAGCCTTGGTCAGCCATAGTATGCTGTGATGCTACAGGAAGGAAACTCATCAGAATCACAAATTGGACCTTTGAGATCATGTGTAATCCACATGAACATTTCTTCTTACTTATTTAATTTCATAAAATGTGAAATGATTATGGCTTCACGTATCTGTTTTTCATAGGTATTTAGGAAAATAAATGTTGAAAAATGTATTTTTCGAATACAAGGAAGCTGAACATAATCTCAAATAAAATAATGGCAAAAGTAACCCATCTACTGTAGAGATCACTGTGATTCATGATTTCCCAGACTCTTGGCACCAGTGGCTTCTGTGTACCTGTTTCTAGGGTTAATAATATTCCGGTGAGATTTCTGTCAGTTATGTCCACCAGACAAGTGCATGTTTTACAGTTAAATGCACACTAAGGGATTATAAATACTTGACAATAATAGCAAGAACCATAGCTGGTATTTAGCAATTTCATACTCTGCTCTAAGGAAGTTATATACATTTTTCCACATGCAATTCTCAGTACACACACAGAAGGTAACGGTTAGTCATATTTTTCATGCAAATAATAATTAGTAATAGCAGTAAGCAGAAGATCCAGAATTCAAACCCATATTCTGTAGGATTCCAAATCTTGCACTCTTCGTAATTACATTTAATTAGGAATGGTTTTTCAAAAGAATTTAAGAAATCACAAGAGATTGATCTTGCAGATTAATCTGAATCAGTACTGAATTAATTGCATGTACCCAGTCAGTGTCCATTTGGTCTAAGAAAGATTGTATTGAATTTTTATTTATAACTTCCATTGATTTGATCAAAATAAAGCTTTAGTATTTGATCAAAAGAGTCTCAGTGGGGATAAAATGGGATGCGTATGAATTCAGCTATAACTTTAGATATCTAAAAGTAATTTTATTTACTGTCTCCATTGGGTCATGATCACCATATAACCTGATGTAAACATATACAGTAATCAGTATTTTAATAGATCTTTTGAACAGATCTTACCATAAAAATGTGCAGTGGAAATTGCACTAGAAATAATACTACTGTAGCTGAGGAAGCTATTAAGATTTCTTAAATTTCAACTGGGAAGTGGGGTGGAGTGTGTGGATGAGGGACATGAGTTGGCTGTGCTGTGGTGCCATGTCCCCAGAGAGAGGCTAACAGCATCAGCCTCAGGACAGAGGAGAAAAATATCATGGTTTCCTAACTGTACTTTGGGGAAGTTGGAGATATTTTTAAAAATATCATTAGTATTTGTTCAATATGATATGATATGGAATGTGTGAGATGACATTTACTATACAAACTGAGCTGTCATCCAAGAATGGTCGGTGTCTGCTCTGTGAGCTCTAGTGCAGACTTCCTTTTTTAGGTACTAGAGGAAGTTGACTGTTTATGTATACAGTTCTAACAACAGTACAGTTCCATTACAAAGAAAGCTTACATTCTGCTCATGTGGATTCTAAACATTAGAGTCATCTCTTTTCTCTGAGGGAATGGCCCTGTGCAATTCCAGAAAATTACATGTACATATTTTTTTATGGGCCATACTGCTCTCCATTTGTTCTCCCAGTTCAATTTTGCAAAATTGTTCTAATTAAAATGGCTTATGACTATGAAATCACCCGTAAACTCTATCTTGAGAAACAATGTCTCCTCTCTCACAGGTGATGGGGTATCTCATATTGAAGTCTCTCAAGATATATGCACATCCTCTTTTTATTCAGTCTCCTTAGCATTGTCTGATGGGAAGAGATCTATTTTTATTCTGGATCCTTAAGTGCTAGGTCAGCTATATTTCCTTTGCAGATTTTTGGCTTAAACAAGTCATCACATCAGTTTTTATAAATGTCACGTTGTAGTCATAAAGAAAGCGATTATGATTTGCAGAGCCACCAGCAGAATTCTAGATCTCCCATAGCACCTCTCTGGCCAGGTTTCATTACATTATCGATTCTTTTGATCCAAATCCTAGACCTTTGAAATGCAATAGAATAGTCCTCATTTGAGTCTTAAATATTTTCTAAAAGTTTAATTCCAGGGATACAATATGTCTGAAAGCAACCAGGGAAAACTTTGTGGGCAGAAAAATAAAAGTGAGGTGCTTATTGTTGCTTCAATAGCTGAGAGAGTTGTTGCTGTGTGCTGATGTCAATAGCTTTCAAACATGAAATTATACGATAAAGACAAGAGACAAAATAGACAGGTGAATATTGATATAAAGAAGAGCTTTCTTGCCAGTGGTACAAAAATAAAATGGGCTGACTTGTGAGGTCCTGAGTTCTCTATAACTGGAAAAAGTCTAATGGGGATTAGAAAACTCTTTTCAATATGCTGTGAAGAAGACTTGTGTTAGGATGGTGCGAGAACTAAATGGTTCTGATATCATTTCTAATGCTCTTTTCCAAGAGTTTTGAGAAAGGGAGGCTGATAAAATGTTTTAAATTGGCACAAAGAAAAAGAATAATTAGTTTTTAAAAATATTAAGGCATTTTTAAATTAAAAACAAACATGGCGAGAAGCAAATATAGTAACCTTAATTCATAAGAACTTCAAACTAACAAAGAAGGTCAGAGTCTCTTTTATGATGGCTTAGCCTTATCCTATAGTGAGGAACATTAGGCACTCACTTTTCCAGGTGTCACTGAATGGTGTAAATGATTATAAGATGCTTAACAATTATTTTGGGAAGGAACAAAAATGTGTGTAAGGTAATGGGTAAAATACATCCACCCACACCCCTCATTAAGGGTTTGTACCATGTCCTGCCTGTAGTAGTAGTTGTTTGCCAGGGCACTTCTAATGTACCATTCACCCACACTCTCACCTCTGCGCTTGGAAATGACTATTGACTAAATAAAAAATGTGCTTGGAGAGCTGTCCATCTTTCAATAATAGAGACTATTCTTCAGTAACCGTTAAGGAAAGGAACAGACTAAATTGTAAAAATGGCCAGAGAACATTAATTTTACTTAAGACTTGGGTAACAATTTTCCCTTTTCTCTCAAAGCATTTTATCATTTGTTATTTTTCTTCATGAAATCCTTGAGATGCGTTTAAAAATATTTTAGGAGAGGAAAAAAAAAAACAGTCACAGAGAGATTACAGTAGCAAACAAATGGAATCCAGTGAATGAGCCCTATTGGCATTGAGAACTCTTGTAACTGGAACTCCTCTGAGAGGATACAGAAAGTGCTGGCTGTAGAAAAAAGTCTGGGCCTCTGGAGTCACCAAAGCAGGATGTTCCAGAGTGCGAAGGTCCTACAGACTGCCCACTCGGGTCTCATGTCACAGTGGGAATTGGGAGCTGGAAGGACGACAGGTGATGGCACCCCCACATCCCTGACACAGGCCATTGTTTTAATAATGCACCACGGTATTTGGAAGGCACCATCTGAGTATATTATCCATTCCTAACATATCCTTTTTTTTTTTTTTATTCCTGCAAGTCACTTCATTTCAAGCTGCTCTTTGGAAACTTTTCCTGGCAATTATGCATAGTGGGCTGCAATGCACCACCAACCCCACTTTGCCCTGGGGCTGACTTCTGGGTCTTCTCCATACTCACATTCCCTCGGTGACAAAGGCCTGTTGGAAAATGTGGGTGAGGAGAGCAGAGTAAGAGGAGAAAAGGGGTAATCCAAGGGACCTGCGGTCTCCTGACTTCATTTCCAGACTCTTGATGAAGACCGTTTTGTTTGTTTGTTTTTTAAAGATAATTTTCAGAGTTCAGCAAAGTTTTGGGTGTAATGGCATAAACATGGTTGAGTTGAAAATTTTGGGAGATAGACAGAGGGAAGGTTCTTTGTCTGCCCCTGACTAAGGGAAGTGATGTTAAATGGTAGGGCTGCCTCTGGAAGGGCATGCTTTAAGGTGGATATAGGATGAACCTGAAATAGTCACCATTTTGTTCATTAGAAATTATCCCAGTGCTCTGAATCATCATGGTTGCAAGAATCACCCTTATAAGTGGCCTTCACTATATTCTGTGTCAGGTTCTCATGACTTCTCTCAGCTCTGGACATTTCATCTGACTGAGGTTAATGCTGTGGGTAGCCTTTCACAAAATGCCTAAGATTGATATTTTTCTAATAGATGCTCAGGTGCTCATTTCTTTTAAATATATTGCCTCCCTCCTCAGCATTTATATCTATGGCTTAGAGCTAGGTAGAATATTTATGTTTCAAATATATGTTAGCCTATGACAAAAATCATGTTGGTTGCAAATTTTTATTATTAAGAAAAATGGCAGGCAGGGAAAATGGCTGTCATCGTCACATTAGAAGGTTGAATTCCTTTTTCCCCTAAGTATTGGAAAAGGCTGACTCCCTTTTAAATTTATAATATGTGCTGATACATTTTATGAGATCCTTTTCTGTCAACTCTAATGTGTGAGTGGCCTGAGTTTTGAGTGTGTGGGTGAAATAATTGGTTATGTAAGCAGTAGTCTGCTATAGCAACTGCCTCGGGCTAAGGCTTTTTGATGCATAACACATGTTACAATTATAAGTGGAGGTGAAAGTCAAAATAAATTCTCACATTCATACATCTGATTATCTTTTTCCTTCTATATGTGTCAGTGTCTGGTTAAAGCACACTGCACCCAGAAATTGGAAATACTAATATATTCTAAGACAAAAATAAGAAAATAAAAATTTCTGCCTAAGGGTGGACTAAGTTACCTGTGGCAGGATATTAAGGGATGAACAGTATTCTGAGAACCAGGCTCCTTGATCCACCAAAGACTTATGATGCTAGCACATCCTGTCCTCCAGGACTCTGTCTTGGCTTCATTTCCTAAATAAAGTGCAAATCTCTTCCTATTTTCTGTTGATGACCCACTTTTTGGGTCCTGTTATAACACTTGGTCTATTCTCCTGAACTTTGGAACTCCCCTATATTCTTGGAGCCACCCTACATATTCAAGTCCACCTAAACCATTCTCAATACCGTGGTATAGCCCAAGGCTCCATCTATATAGGAGAGGGAATTGGTCTGTAAAGAGTCAAGGGCCATCAGGCCCACCTGCTAGTCAGATGTGGTATTCTTTAGGTCTACAGACGTATGATAGTAAAGATGACACACATCAACTCTACAGAGCTTTCTTGAATAGGGAAACTGGAGAAATTTACCAGTATGTCTCCATACTGCGCTATCCAATTAATACAAAGCCAGCTTAGCTTCTTCTTTCTTTGCCTCATTAATGTACATCGTGTATTTTATGTGCTCAATACCTTCCTTGTTTCATCTCCCTTTCCCTCCCCATATCACTCTGAGCTGGAGTTAGCCTGAACTGTTTGTCCTACAGAAACTGTTTTTTCTATGCCACCCGCTCTCTCTAATGATGAGCCCAGCTGCTACAGTTGGTTATTTTCTTATTTGGCCTCTTGGGAGCATTGAACACTATTGATGAACCCCTTCTTGAAATGGTAGTACCTCTGATTATGGAATGCCATCTATCCTGGTTTTCCTCTTACTCTTCGGCCATTCATCTCTCTCTTCATTTGTAGCTATTGTCATTAGTTTGCTTCTGCTATTACCCAACATGTATTCCTTAGGCTTCTAAATCTTTACTTTCAATCTCTCTCTCTCATCTGATCTATCTGTAAACTATCTCACAGATATCTCTCTTTAACAGCTTTCTCATCTCAATCTCTACATGCCCAGAGCAGAGATAAGCATCTTCTCTTCAGGAAGAAGCAAGATGTAATAAATCTGGGAGTCATCCTCTATATCTCCTTCTGCCCCCTCCCACAACTATTTCATCACCAGGTCCTATGGACATACCTCTGCAGTATCTTTAATATCTGTTCAATTCTCTTGATTTCTATTGACATTCTATCATAATTCAAGCCATTATCATTGCTCATCTAGATGACTTCATGGATATATCCATGGACCCATCTGGGTGTCTTCAGTCATGAAATCCTCCTTTGTGATTTGGTTAGTATGAGCCAATCCACCTGGCTCTGAGATCCTGCACAGAGTAGAGACTCAAACTATGAACCTTGAGGAGCTTCCAAGACCGTAGGTGCTATGATTTTTTTTTAATGATCAGCTAACTTTTATTGGAGGCAAAATAAATCCTTGAGGATTTTTATTTTTTATTTAGAATAAAAACTTTATATCTTACTTCATGAATTGAACCTCTTTTTACAAATGAACACCATGGCTTAGGTCCTGAGACATAATATGGGGTTTGGTTGCAAGCAGAGAAAATTTTCTGAAAAGAGGAGACAAAGTGTGCTTTAAGGCATAGAGCTTATGGAAGGCCCACAGAGCTTCAGAGGACAGAATTTATTCTGAATTTGTTATTTGAAATGACAAATTTCTTGGGCTGATGTTATGGCAGAAGGTGTCTGGCAGACAGATCACACTAACTCATACCTTGCCCAAAGAACTCTATTGTACATTCAGAAATATAAATATTAAAAATAATAGTAATAGGTGAATTAAGGTCATGGTAAATAATCATTTCTTTTGGTGTCAAGAAAGATGTGTTTTAGTAGATGATCAGCCAATCAATACTTTTAAATGCAGCAGTATTACATGTCACATGGTCCTCTAAACATGGTATGTATTTAACCTGGCCTGTCTCAACTATCACACAAGTTCCAGTGATCCTATTATAATTTATAGCTTTTAAAAGGCAGCATGTGAAGATGTCAATATAAATTCAGTTTTGCATTCCATACCTTAAGCAAGTTGAGAATGTTGAAAAGGATTTAAAAGGTAGGAAATTAGCGAAGAAAGAGAAGTGAGAGTCTGTAGATAAGAAACCTGAAACTAGTATTATGCACATGAAGGAACAGTATATTCCCCAAGGAAATGAGAAGAATTGATATATGAGGCTTTCCTTATTTTGTAGTATTCATACAGAGATCCTGAACACTTAATTAATAAATAAATGAGTGTTGTAATCCATAATCTAGAATAGATTTAGAAAATGCCAATGCACTCAGTAGAGCTTTACTAAGAAATCAGTAAATTCACTAAAAACTGGAGATGTATTCATTTTCTTATAAAACTAAATAGAATTGGACTTGCTATATATGTTTCACTTCATAAACACAAAAAGGTCTAAAGAAAGTTAATTCATAGTTTTGTCATAAAATACAAAGTAAAATATGGGAAAAATGAAATAAAGTAAAATCAGTTACCTAACAATCCAATAATTTTATATAGCCATATGCCTTATAGAACTAGAACATAAAATGCTTTGAGTATATATCTAAATTTTCTACTTCTTTGCAATACTGTTGGGGAATTTCTATACTAATAATGCATAAAAGCAACCTACTTTACCAATATCAGATTTGGAAGAGTTTTCAATTTAAATAATAACAATCTATTTTTGCTCCAAGAAGATGTCGCTGCCCCTTGGATGAGTAGGCTCTTTGCATTCTTTATTTTTCCCATGGACGTGAGTATTTCTGATTTTGTCATCACAGAGTCAATGCTCAACAGCTAGTGGCTAATACCATGCTATCATTACAGTTTTCTGCTTTATCCTAGCATGTCCTGCTTGCAAAGAGCAGGGACAGGATACAGTGATAGCAAACCAGCACCTTGGGAAGGCAGCAGTATGTCATGGCACATGGTTCTGGAAACATGCTATTTATTTAAATTTGGTCTGTGTTGACTGTCAGGAAAGTGCCAGTGGTTTTATTAGAATTTATAGCTTTAAAAAGTCACAGAGTGAACACTTCAAAAATCTATTTAGAATACAGACCTATTGCCTGCTATCATGAAACAGAGGAAGCTAATTTATTTCTATGAACATTGGCTTCTAAGGTATCATTCAATCTATCTGTTAATCCAAAATTATTTATTAAGAGCCAGCTCTGGGCCTGACAGTAGATAAGTACTCTTGAGGGCAGGAATGGAGGGCAAGTTAAAAATTTCACTATAAGATATTTTTCCTGGCATCAGAAATAGCATCTTCAAATTAAAGGAGACAAGGTGAGATGCGCTCGGAGGTGTGTCACTGTCGGACATTTCGCCTTGTAGAAAGCGGAAACCAGTGCTGACTGAGGGTGGAGGCGGTTTCTGGAGAAGAAGAGAGCAGTGCATGAGAAAGAGTGACATGGCATGTCAAAGAGAGGACAAGAGTGGAGGTTAATGTGCCTGTGATACAGGAGAGAAAAGAGGGAGGGGCGATAGGTCGGGAGAAAGTCAGGACAGAAGGAAGCAGATAATTCAATATCTACTCTACTCACTCCTTCCATTAGGTATCTTCCTTGCATCATCCATGTGAGGTGAGTGTGACTATTCCAATTTTACAGAGATGAAGAGACTCAGAGAATTTCAGCACATCACACAGCAGAACATAGCAGAGCCAGGCTAATTCAGGCCATTTTACCAGAATGCCGTTTACCCTTCACCATAGACAGTCTTGTGTAAACCAACACTAGCTCCTGATAGTTTACATGGAGTTGTTACCTGGTTGCAAGAAGTATCTCTTTTAGGAATAAGCTTCATAGTTTGTTTCATTGCTCAATAAGATGTTACAGCAACTGCTATGGCTTTTACACTATAATGAAATATTTTAAATTCAGCAAAGGATCACATCGTTTGTGATCTTATTAACACATGCTTAAAACTCCAAGCATCAGTGACAAGAGTAATACTATTGTTAATGTGAAAAGAACCAGAATTCAGTGACACGAGTAATACTATTGTTAATGTGAAAAGAACCAGAATTATGTCTGAAAAAAACTGCCTAACACTGGAACTAGCAGCCATCTCTCTAATTAGGAAGCACCTGTTTTTAGTCTAGGTCTGAAATTGCCTCTCTCTCTCTTTCTCTTTCTCTCTCTCCCTCTCTCTCTCTCTCACTCCCCTCCTCTACCCTACCCACCTTTCCCCTCTCCTCCTCTCCTTTGCACTTCTCCTCTTTTCCTCTTTCTCCCTTAGTCTGATTATTTCTCACATAAATATTTATTCAACTATTAAATTACACAGAACTGACACTCAGTTGTGTATCTTTTGGGCTATACTTTCTAAATAATTTTCACTCCATCCATTTAAAAATTTAGCATATTTCCCTTACATCAAGACTTCTTTAAAAGCATACACATGGATTATCTAATCTAATAAAAGAGTAATATGCAAATTATCCCTCATTCCGTTACACCGAAGCCACGCCCACCAACCAAGCCACACCCACCAGCCATTAGAGTGACTACATGCAAATTAACCCAGCCAAGATGGTGGCCAGCAGCCATGAAGCTAGAGCAAACAGAAGGCTTCATTGCACCAGCGATGGAGGAAACTACCTGACTCAGCCAGCTGTGGCCTCTGCTCAAGGATACAAAGTTTCAATTATAGAAGCCATGGAACTGAAGCAAACAGAAGGCTTTGTTGCACCAGCAATGGAGGAAACTGCCTTCCTAGGCAGGCTGTGGCCTTCTCTCAAGGCAACAAAGTTTCAATTATTGAAGGTAAATAAACCCCCAAAACCTGCTTCCAGCCAGCCTTGCTGGAAGCTTGGGTCAATGGATCTGTGGCCAGCCTGTAAACAGCCATCAGCCCCTCAACCAGGATGGCCAGGCACCCCAGGTGGGGACACCCATCTTGAAGGGGCTGTGGCCAGCCTGAAAACAGCCATCAGCCCTTCACCCAGGCTGACCAGGCACCCCAGCAAGACCCCACTCCCTGAAGGGGATGTGGCCAGTCTGAAAATGGCCCTCAGCCCCTCACCCAGGCTGGCCAAGAACCCCACCCTGATCCGGGACACCTTTCAGGGCAAACTAGCCGGCTCCCACCCATGCACCACCTATCCTATATAATCCTATACAATAAAAGGGTAATATGCAAATGGACCCTAACAGCAGAACCACTAGGAAAGACTGGTCACTATGACACACACTGACCACCAGGGGGCTGACACTCAATGCAGGAGCTGCCCCTCATGGTCAGGGCACTCCCACAGGGGGAGCTCTGCTCAGCTACAAGCCAGGCTAATGGCTGCCAGTACAGCGATGGTTGTAGGAGCCTCTCCTGCATCCTCAGCAGCACTAAGGATGTCTGACTGCAGCTTAGGCCTGCTCCCCACTGGCAAGTGGACATTCCCCAAGGGTTCCCGGGCTGCCAGAGGGATGTCTGACTGCCAGCTTAGGCCCGACTGCCTGGGGAGTGGGCCTAAGCCAGCAGGTGGACATCCCTGGAGGGGTCCCAGACTGTGAGAGGGCACAGGCCGGGCAGAGGGAACCTCCCCCCCAAAAGTGCACAAATTTTTGTGCACCAGGCCTCTAGTTATTATAAAGAATAGGATAAATAATAACTGTAGACAGAATTTTAATATTTTCTTGTTTTATTCCAATGGATCATCCTTGGTGTGCATACCCTATTTATGAGAAGCCTGAGAAGTTAAAAATAAATTGTACACTTTTTTAGAGCTGAAAATATGTGTAAATTGTAAATTTGTGTTGCACAGACATTGAAAACTGAGCATTTGCTTGAATTATGCAAGCAAATTTTAATAAATTTCATCTAATCAACTAGAAAAAAATCAGAATAAGGGTAAAAACCTGGTATATCTTTACAATTAATACTCCACCAGTGGGAGGCTCTGGCCTCTGGAAGGACTCAGTTATTATTTCTTGCACAAATGAATGAATGTGAATATATACAAGCTGAGGTGAATCTAAATGGCCACTGCCAGTGAAGCAGACTTTTGCAAATCCCTCCTGTTCTATTATTGGATTATTTTCTTGACCAATTTATTATTATTATTTTATTTTTAAAAATCTAGAAACTAAGGGCATCCATATACTTTGATGATTTTTTTTTTTAAGGCAAGCAATAGAAGTTGGGCTAATAAGTACAATTTTGAATACCGTAAGTCATAACAGTGCTGACTTTTACTAGTGATGAAGGTATTAAAGCTACTCTTTCTTTGTTCTGGTTAGTATGACTTAGCAGGTGAAACTTAAATATGTAACTGCTAATACTAAATTTACAGGCATCTTGTGAAACTAAAGAAAATTAAATCATTTATTGAATTCAATCAAGATATGTTGTTGAGAACTTCTGGTCCAGATGGTGGCATAGGTAAACACAGTACTCAGATCCTTCCACAACAACATAAAAAGTGCAATTAAACTATAGAACAACCATCATTCAGAACCACCTGAAATCTAGCTGAATGGAAGTCCTACGACTAAGGATATATAGAAGAAGCCACATTGAGATTGGTAGGAGGGATGGAGATGCAGAATGGGCTCCCATGTGTGGCAGATAAAAAATCAAGAGGGATATCTTGGCTGTGGAGGTTCTAATTGAGGAGTGAGGGGCCGCAAAACTATATCAGACACCCAAGCTCAGGATTCCAGTGCCAAGAAGATAAGTCCCTGGCACTTCGGGCTATAAAAACAGTCAGGGATTGTGTCTGAGTGAGGCAGAGGACTACTGGAGTCCTAGGCAGTTTATCTTAGAAGATCCACGCAGACTTACACTCACTCCATCTGAGCTCCAGTGCTGGGGAGGCAGGTTGAAAGGTACCGGGGGCATATGAGTAGGAACTGAATTGTCTGGCATCAGGATGAGAGTTGGGGTCTGGGCAGCTTTCTGCCAGATAAAAGTGCTGTCAGAGTCCATTGTTCCTTTTCTGAGAGCTCCTCATAGAGCCAGCAGGGGACACCATGTCTGAGTCTCCATCAACTGGGCTCACACTACTTTTCCTGCCCTGGTGATTCCCTAAGACACTGCCTCATTTGCAATCCCATTCAAGCTTTTTTAGTGATTTTTTCCATACAACTGGCCTCTCTTGCCTTATGCTCCAGACTTCCCTAACATCCCTCAAATAAGCAGCATCTGGCCTTTTCATACCTCCTACCTCTTGCTAAGTGGCCCCATGCCCTGGAAAAAGCAGCAGTACACCTTGGTTCACAGCATGGCCTCTACCAGGCATCTCCAAGCCCAATCCCAATAGCAGGCATCTGGTTATTGCTTTGTAAGTCATGCTGCGTGTCCACAGGCAGGTGGCTCACTTTGTACCAATTGAGAGGTTCCAGAGATATTGCACCCAGTAGACAGCTTCAGACTATACCAGGTAACAACCCTACCACTTTTACAAGTGATACATACAAGGAGCAGACTCGGTGAGCACCAAAGCCCCACTGAAGCAAGTCCTGCTTCATGGATTTACTCCTGTGCAGCTAATCCTCTACTGTAGTTGCAACTGGTGCTTGCAGCCAATTGGCTGCGGAGGAGGTGGGGGGTTAATCCCTCCCAGTGTCACCAACAGCTATCAAGGCTCAACTGTAACAGGACACACAGCCCACACAAAGCACATCTGGAGCTCCCAGCTCAGGTGACTGGGGAGGCTGTTCACCGGGCCTTACAGGAGACCTGCCTCACAAGGCCACTCTACCAAGTCCAGGAGACATAGCAGGTCTATCTAATGCACAGAAACAAACATAGAGAAGCAGCTAAAATACAGAAACAAAAAAAATAGTTCCTAAATAAAAGAACAGCAGAAGTATCAAAAACGAACAAACAAACAAACAAAACCCAACAACAACAACAAAAAACCTAAATGAAATGGAGGCAAGCAATCTACCAGATACAGGGTTCAAATAATTGTTTTATGGATGCTCAAGGAACTTAGTGATAACTTCAACAGCATGAAAAAGGACATAAGAAGCATAAAAAAGATCCAGTCAGGAATGAAGAATACAGTAACTTAAATAAATTACATGGAATCAACAGTGGGGTAGATGACACCAAGAATCAAATCAGTGATTTGGAATATAAGGAAGCAAAAAACACCCAAACAGAACAGCAGAAAGATGATTTTAAAAATCCCCAAATAAGAAGGTAGTGTAAGGAGCCTCTGGGACAACTTCAAGCTAATCAGCACTCACATTATGGAGATGCTGGAAGGAAAAGTGAGAGAGCCAGAAATTGAAAACCTATTTTAAAAAAATGACAAAAAACTTCACTAACCTGGTGAAGGAAATAGAATACAGGTCCGAGAAATGCAGAGAGTCCCAAACAAGATGAACCCAAAGAGATTTTGTTTTTATATATTGTTCAGGATGAAAAGGACAGTATCTAGTTTGGCACTCAGAATAAAACCTGACAGAAAGTGTATAACTGTACTAATATGCTCACATTAAATTAAGAAAACACTTCTTTAAGTCATTAAGAAAAACATATCAGAACATTTGGATATTTAATGTTAATAATTTTCTATGTTGATAATGCATGTTTATAGGCATACTTAAAACATAAATCATTGCACATACAAATGATCCATTTTTTAATATCAGATCAGTATTAGCAGTCCAAAACAACATTGATTGATAAAACACCACAGTCCAAAACAATGCTGATTGGTAAAATGTAAGGTTTGTATCCATGGTAATGCCCTAAAATTTAAAACTAACAATTTGCTATCATATAGTGTGTTTTGCTGTCCTGATTGCCATAGTCCCTGAAATAAGCACCTTAATAAATTATTTTTTGCTCAATGTCAAATAACAAGGTTTAATGATTATTTTAAACCAATAGCAATAAGGAACTTTTGTGGTTTAGTACTGACTGTGAAAAAAGAAATGTGTTTTTAATTTGGAGTTACACAAACTTCAAATTAGGTTTTGGTTTAAAAACCAAATAAGACATTAGTTATTAAAACGTTATCACTATGTCAATAGGAGAGAATCCACAACTGATAAATTGATATTCTATATGATTTCTCACTGAAAAACTGCAACATAAAAAATAAATGGAAATAAAACAAGCAGCAATTTCACATCAAAATGGGAAGATTTAGGTAACATTTAAACTTACATATTGACCAATCGCTCAGGGAGGGAGAGGGGAGAGGCAATCAAGTGTGTAAATGGAGTGAATTAAAAGGACCTCTTCTGAAACCCAAATAACGAAGTGAAGTTATCATAGAGAGACTGCAGGCACAAATCAAAGAACCATCATTTCCTCCATACGCTCACTACACACACACACACACACACACACACACACACACACACTCACACTTTCTTTACAGTTGGTCAAATCCCATTATCATATAGAGGAAAATAAAAACATCTCTTGCCTGTTCCACTTACACTGGAACTGAGCTATGCCATATGAGTTAAAAATAAAAACACCTTACTACTTTCCACATTTATAAACATTCCTTATAGCTTTTGTTTTTTTCTGGATAGAACGGTGACTCCAACAGTCTTTACAGAAGTTAGTCCCCTTGGTAAAGGTTGTTTTCTTGAAGGTCAGTGAGCTGACAGGAGAATGATTGACCATGGCCAGCGGCTGAGTTTAAACACACACGGCTGCAGAGGTAACAGAGCAGCCGAGGCACAGACTCTGGGTGAGAGATCAGAAAGGGGTACTATTTGTGTGATATCAAGTATAAAAATAAAAAAATCTTGGCAAAAATACAGTTCAGATTTATTCTTTAGAATTTAAGATGCTCTCCATTATTTAAAATCAGTTTAAATAATGTCTTTTATATTTCTATTACAAGGGTAAAACAATGTTAGTTGCATGTCATTGGAATGTGTAAACCTCTAGATGGAAATTGTTCCTTTTAAAATGAAAAACGTTACTCAATAACCTATTTCTTGCACATAGTACACGTGGAAGAGGTCATTCAAAAAGCTAAATAACAAAACAAGATCCTGGTGTTTAAATTTCATAAGCCTACAGTCTAAGGCATTTTAACATCAGTTTCCTAGCTGTTCTTAATCACTAGCAATCCGAAGCATTGTAATAATGATTACAGAAAATGGGTGACTTAAGATCTTACAAATGCAACATGTTGAGCGAAAGCAAAAAACAACCACTAATACTTACATAACACTTACTAGTGTGGATAATATTATCACATGTAGTAGCTAATTTGATTCTCACATTTGATTCTCTAAGGTAGGTAGTAGTATTTCTTCTTTTTTGTGGATGTGAAAAATGAGGCCCAGAAACTTTAAATCCCTAACCAAGGTGACCAAGCTAAGTGGAGGAGGTAGAATTTAAATCCCAGGCTGTCCGTTTTCTGATGCCATGCATTCAGCCACATGGCTGCATGGCGTCTTTAATGCCTGCTAGATATTTTACATTTCCGAAAGTATGTAGTCCACTTTTTTCACTATATATACTGTATGTAGATATTCTTGAGTTATATTATTTCAGAAGATTTATTTAGGCCAAATAGAGTAAAAGTGTTGAGCAACTCAAGACATCATTGGAGCAGCATAGAAAATTCTTTGAGGTTGTGCTTTTTTCCTATTTAACTCAAAGCTCCAATCCCTCTCCACACATCTTCCATTTTATGAAACATAGGTGTTGTATACATCTACACAGACTTTAACTGTAAACAATTTTCCCAGTATTTTTTGTGAACAAAGAGTATGACCGTCTTTAGTTCCCTCAGGCAAGCATTACAAATGCCTCTAAATCCTGCAGTTCTAACTGGTTGTGAATCATATGATATCTGTTTATTGGTTGTCTTGATTTCTCCTTTGAAAATGGGGGTGTTAAAGCACTTTATCACCCACTAGACTCTTCATAAGGACAACACTTTAATATTCTACAGAGTCTACCATGTCTGGCTCTGTGCCTTGATGTACGAAGAGTTGTTGAATGGGTTTGATTATTGCCAGCTGCTAAAGATGTTGAAGACACAAGGTGTGTCAAACTCCTTCTAAGGAAAATAGTTGGTAAACACCATGTGTGTCGAGGGCCTTTAAACATCAAAACAGTGATTAAGAATGAATTCAAAACTTCTGATCAAATAGTCTTGGTAATTACTTTAAGTTAAAATTCTAGCAAATTGCTTTTCTGAAATATCTTCTCCATTAAGTAATCCAAGATTGCATAATACTGGTGATTTTCATGTCTTGATAGACAAGAAAGTAGGTATGGCTAAAAACAATTACCCCCCCCCCTCGATACATGCCAGTTTTACATGATGAAATTGACAATAAAATGGAAAAGAGTGCATAACGGTGACATGAGTCCTTCAAGTGAGAAAGATCCTTGGGTAGCCATTTATTACTGGTAATGTGTTAAAGAAGTGCATTTATTTGCACTTAGCTTATTTATTTGTCTTTTAGTTAGTGAAAACGGAAGATAAAAATGACCATATATATGTGAAAAAAAATAAAATGAAGTCTAATAAGACTTTGCTAATGGTAGATGTTGACAAAGACCCGCATATCAAAATGTGAGCTCTTTATGTGCAACAAATAGTGGTAGAACTGATAAATGGCCTTTCATTAACATACTCATTTCACCAACATTTATTAAGTTTCTATCATGTGAAGAGCATCTGCCAGATACATTGGTAAAAAAAGTGGTACCATTATTGATCCACATCCATTCTGGGGTTAATTTACATAAATAGTGACATCAATGCAGGTTAATCTCAAAGAAGGCTAATAACAGCTACAATCTATCACAGTAGTCACCTGCCGTTTCACTTTCCAGGGTTTCAGTTACCCATGGTCAACTAAGGTGCCAAAATATTAAATGGGAAATTTCAGAAATAAACAATTCATAAGGTTTAAATCTCACACTATCCTTCTCCATCCTATTCCAGACATGAATTGTTCCTTTGTCCAGTGGATCCATGCTATATGCACTCCTTGTCCACGGTCACGCAGTAGCCATCCAGTTATCAGATAGATTGTCATGGCATTGCTGTGCTTGTGTTCAAGTAACCCTTATTTCACTTAATAATGCTAGACTCACATAACCTTTATTATAATACTAGAGGCCCAGTGCACGAAATTTGTACACGGGTGGGGGAGGGTCCCCTCAGCCCAGCCTGCACCCTCTCCAATCCAGGACCCCTCAGGAGATGTCCCACTGACCAGCAGTCAAACATTCCTCTCACAATCCTGGACTGCTGGCTCCAAACTGCTCACCTGCCTGCCTGCCTGATTGCCCCTAACTGCCTCTGCCTGCTGGCCTGATCACCCCCAATGTCCCCTCCCTGCTGGCCTGGTTGCTCCCAACTGCACTCCCTGCTGGCCTGGTCACCACATGCAGTCTGCTGCTTGGTCATTTGGTCACCCCTCACTAACCCTCCTGCCGGGCTGGTTGCCCCAGGCAGCCTGCTGTCGGATCATTTTTGGTCATCCCTCAGTAACCAGCCAGCCAGCCTGGTCACCCCACACAGCCTATTCGGTCATCCATTTGGTTGCGATGGTCACTTAGGCTTTTATATAGATAGATATTGTTCTATTTTATTATGTTACTAGAGGCCGGGTGCATGAAATTTTTGCCCAGGTGGAGTTCCTCGGAATGGCCTGCAGAGATCAAGCCTGAGCTCATGCCCCCAGCCTCGCAGCCCCACCTGGCACCCTGCCTTGGCCTGGCACTGCCAGCTCG
Source organism: Murina feae (assembly GCA_004026665.1). Classification (NCBI taxonomy): domain Eukaryota; kingdom Metazoa; phylum Chordata; class Mammalia; order Chiroptera; family Vespertilionidae; genus Murina; species Murina feae. The sequence continues at coordinate 39,313 of PVJC01004111.1, read as the reverse complement.
CCCATCCCATCCCCCACTGCCATCAGCATTCGCCATATGTGGGGTGACCGACGGGGGCAATCAGAGCCCCTGCTCGCACCCGCCTTGGCTTCGTGCTGCCCGTTCACCTGCTCCACCATCCCACCATGGTCCCACTCTCGTGAGGGCCCCTCGGGGCCTGCAGTGTTTCCACTGCCGCCCTCTGCCAATGTTGCATCGCAGACATCCGCCATGTTCCACGCCGCCCCCTGGTGGTCAGTGCACACATAGCGAATAGTTGAACTCAGTAGGCCTAACTCCCATCTGAGGGGACAATTTGCATATTAGGCTTTTATTATATAGGATTGTTGATCTTTTCCTGTGTGTAATTTATAAATTAAACTTTCTCATAGATATAAATGTATAGGGAAAATCATAGTATATGTAGGGTTTATTATCTGTGGTTTCAGGCATCCACTGGGTGTCTTGGAACATATTCCTCATAGATAAGTGGGGGAATTACTACATATCTTTGAGAGATATATAATAAAAGGTAATGTGCTATTATAGAATTATAAACATACCTTCTATCATTTTACAGAAATGGTCTCTTATTGCCAAGATGACAATCTAATTCAGTGAAATCAGGCCATCAAATATGTCTTTTATGATCTTAGAAGATCCTACATCTCAAAGAGGTAGAAGGGTAAAAATAATTAAGTGTTAGGAAAGAAGGGAAATAAGAAAAAGCCGGCAAGAAATGCTGCTTTTTCCATCGTCACAGGAAAAGAAATCTAGAAGTTAAAGGTATACCTCTCTTTGGGGGAGCGGGGGTGGGGACGGGGGGGTGCTATGACATAAACCACTCATCCTCTGTTGTCACATTTATCTCAAATAGATGCCAAAAAAGTTCGGTCCTTTTGAGATGCTTATATTGTTCTTTGGAACAACATCAAACCCAGAGAATAATATACAACTTGAAGGGTTTCAGAGATTCTTGGTTGATGACGCTTCTGCTTGTCTGCATGAAAAATCCTCCATGTCAATTATTAAGATTCTCTTCCAGCTTCACAGATGCTATGTCATGTGAATGTTTTATAGTATTTTCCAATATTGGTTTGCCTTTAGCTCCCAGCATATTACTCTTTGGACCAGAGCTCACTCAGATAAAATACGAACCATATTTTAGATGCATGTACTCAGCTATTGTGAAGTAGGCAATAGTAAACTTAGATGAGCATATCCATTTTGGGTTTCATTTAAAATTTTTAATAAGGAAATATATCATGGGAAATACATGCTAATCTAAAATCAATACCAATCATGATGATGGGGGCCAAGGGCTGCTGGAGAAAGGCATTCTCTCTCTGAGGACAGAGTATTTTCATTATGTCAGCCCCACGATAATAAAGAGAGTGTCAGGATCATTTCTCATGCTGGGGGACGGGCAACACCTGCAGCATAATTAGGCACTCAGGATCTGTTTGTATTTCAAAAGTGCTTTATATAACTGTTATTATGCATCAAGGGATGCTTCTGGCTCAGCCGCTTTTTCACAGCAGAGTTCAAGAGAGCAGGTCAAGGAGTTCACAAGAGATTCAGAGAGCGTGAGAAATCTGGAGGAAGGCTTATTTACCAAGAGAGAAAGCAAAGCTTCCACGTGAAAAGCAGTGCATTGGACCCATGAACATTTATAGTTTCATTCTTGGTGCTAAATCAATTCCCCTCTCTGACTCTGGGAGCAGAGATCATTAAGAACACATTTAAGTGCTTAATTGGGTTTTGAAGGAGGTTTCTCCATTAACATTAATTAAAGTCTCCCTGGGCTCAAGAAAGCTCACTTGGCAGGTAGGGGTTTTCCAGGTTTGCTTACCTTCCTATTGCTGCCTCAGCAAAAAAAAACAAACAAAACAAACTCTTTTCCTTGCTGCAGATTTCTGACTAGGCTTCAAGTGTAGGCAAGAAAACAAAAAAAAACACACAAAAAACACCCTGTTTCATTCTGTGATGGAAGATTTGCACACTACAGAGAAGTCCTTCTTCATGGGATTTTGCCCTTGAGAAGAAAGATAATTAGAATTATGGTGAAATAATATGTTAGTTGCTGCTAAATGCCAGCAGTTAACTTGTGGAGATGCAGTCTTTATGGGTAGAAACCCTTTTGAATTAAAATTATTATCTCATGAGTATATTCATTTTGTTAGGTTGAGCCATAAGAAATTCCTGGTTTTCAACCATTTTCATCTATAAAAAATGACAATTTTGTATGGTTCAATCAAATAAATAAAAAATTCTGGATTTTGTACAAGAATAAAAAATATACTCACAAAACTTAGGAAGACCTTATTTTTTCTCCATCTGTATACACCCTTGAATTTCCAAAGAATAACTGTATCTGGGCATGTAGACTAGAAGCACAAAATGTCAGCCACTTTATCTCTGGTTGCCTTTCAGGTGAAAAAGCCTTTAAGCCTTTTTTTTGTGTGTTAAATGTATTATTATTATTGCATTTATTTCTATATATTCATGCATCTAGTCTTTGATATTTTTTCTTTGTTCTCCAATATGTAAGGAACAGTGGAAATCAAATAGGAAAATTACAAATGTCAATATAATATTTATTGCTTGCCTAGTAGGTATTGCGAGGAATACAAAGATGACTTGATGAGGAAAAATGGAAGCGAACCACCAAAAGAGCTAGATAAGAAGAAATAAAAGAGAAAAGCAGTCAGTCAGGCTCTGCAGTAGAGAAAGTGAACCATTGAGGGTACCTTGGATATTGAAACCCAGTGATAGCAGTGGTGGTTCTAGATTCAAGAGTTTGCAATTTACCAAAGGAAAGCTAATTTTCCATTTTGAAATGGAAAATTGGCCAATATGGTTTTTGTAAAAATATTTGCCCAGGGTAAAGAAGAATGAATATGAGATCTAAGACTGTCCACATGACACAAAAATCTAATCTAATAAAACAGTAATATGCACATTAACCCTCACTCCATTACACCCAAGCCACACTCATCAGCCAAGCCATGTCCGCCAGCCAATCAGAGTGAATATATGCAAATTAACCCAGCCAAGATGGTGGCCGGCAGCCATGGAGCTAGAGCAAACAGGAGGCTTTATTGCACCAGCGATGGAGGAAACTGCTTGCCTCAGCTGGCTGTAGCCTCTGCTCAAGGATACAAAGTTTCAATTATAGAAGCCATGGAGCTGAAGCAAACAGGAGGTTTCATTGCATCAGCAATGGAGGAAACTGCCTGCCTAGTTGGCCTTCACTCAAGGCAACAAAGTTTTAATTATAGAAGATAAATAAACCCCAGAAACCTACTTCCAGCCAGCCTTGCTGGGACTTTGGGTCAATGGGAGTTGTGGCCAGCCTGCAAACAGCCATCAGCCCCCCACCCAGGCTGCCCAGGCACCCCAGGGGAGACCCCCACCCGGAAGAGGCTGTGGCCAGCCTGCAAACAGCCATCAGCCCTTCACCTAGGCTGGCCAGACACCCCAGGGGGGACACCCACCTTAAAGGGGATGTGGCCTGCCTACAAACAACCATCAGCCCCCTCACCCAGGCTGGCCAGGCACCCCAGCAGGGACCCCCTCCCTGAAGGGGCTGTGGCCAGCCTGTAAACAACCATCAGCAACTCACCCAGGCTGGCCGGGCACCCCAGGAGGACCCCACTCCCTGAAGGCCTGTGGGCAGCCTGAAAACAGCCCTCACTCCCTCACCCATACTGGCCAGGAATCCCAGCAGGAACCCCACCCTGATCCGGGATACCCTTCAGGGCAAACCAGCTAGCCTCCACCCATGCACCATGACTCTATCCCATATAATCCTATACAATAAAAGGGTAATATGCAAATTGATTTTAACAGCAGAACCACTGGGAATGACTGGTCACTATGACACACACTGACCACCAGGGGGCAGACGCTCAATGCAGGAGCTGCCCCTAGTGGTCAGGGCACTCCCACAGGGGGAGCTCTGCTCAGCCACAAGCCAGGCTGACAGATGCCAGTACAGCGGTGGCGGTGGGAGCTTCTCCTGCCTCCTCAGCAGCACTAAGGATGTCCGACTGTAGCTTAGGCCTGCTCCCCACTGGCAAGTGGACATCCCCTGAGGGCTCCCAGGCTGCCAGAGGGATGTCTGACTGCCAGCTTAGGCCTGACTGCCCGGGGAGCGGGCCTAAGCCAGCAGGTGGACATCCCTGGAGGGGTCCCAGACTGCAAGAGGGCACAGGCTGGGCAAAGGGAACCACCCCCCATAAATGCACAAATTTTTGTGCACCAGGCTTCTAGTCTTTACATAAGAACCTTCACATTTCTCAGTTTTTTGCATATTGTAGTGTCAAATATCTTGCACAATATTAATGATTTCAAACATTACAAAGGTATAATTTATTGGAGAGTAGTTTCTCAGGTTGTGGCTTAATGGTTCATATGATGAGTATTTTCTTTCTTTCTCCCTGTGCTGTGAATAATTATACATATTAGAAGTTACATTAATTTTAGACTAAAAAAAACACTGCCTTTACATAGAGAAGTTCCACATAAGAAATTGGTGCCCCATGTTTTTTACCTCTTTGCTTCTCATCATGGTTATCAACCAGCTACATTTTGGTCTTACAGCTACATTTTTTATGACCTCCTGGCTATGACACACAAATAAAGCAGTGTTTGAGCTATGCAAAAAGTTATTTTTCCTTAGAGAGAGCTGTTAATTGTGTGTGTGTGTGTGTGTGTGCGTGTGCATGTGTGAGTCTGTGATTTTGAGAACCAATCCTGATTTGTGCATTTAAAAGCATAACTCAGAACCATATGAGATGGCATCAAGGTAAAGGGAGGAAGAACTAAAAATACTAATACCTTCAAAAAATCTTTTAATTTGTCTTCTTAACTGATAACTGCAAACAGCATCCCCGTCAGCAGACAAGTTTTGATGTTTCATCTTATGTGAAAGCAGTCTAACATTTTAAATCTATTTCTTTGTATTTCCTAATAATAGAGTTCAGAATGGGTGGGTGTTAAGTAGTATGTCAAAAGTTAAGGCACTTAATATTAAGCAAGCTTGATCTAGCACTCTGATCTAAATTTAAGCATTTGCAAATAACATCTGGAAAGAATGAAGGGATACGTAAGTCAGTCTTATAAATCATGGCCATTTCCTCCTTTGCAGTCACCATTTACGCGAGCACTTGGAAATAAAGCCAAGGCCACTAGGTGGGTAAGGGCATGCCCTTTTATTCCTACCATAGTACCTGGCATAGACTTGAGAGGATGAACAAATGGAGAGTTCAAAATAAGGGAAACAATGGGGCTAATCAGTAAGGCTATCTGATAATGGAAAAAAGTCTCAGATTGCAATCATCTTGGCAGCTAGATATCACCTTGCATGTTAGAGAGAGAAAGAGATCTGAAATATGAGAGAAGAGGGGCATGATGATGCAAATTACAAACTCCTTTTATTTCTAAGATTCTATGCTATGTCACTTCCAATGAGAAAGAGATCTAGAAATCAATCAAATACGTCATTCTGACCACAACGGTTCTTGCCCAATGCTTGGGCAAGAGTCACAGAAGGACTCTTCTTCACCGTACCTACCCACTTGATCAGCTCACGTCACTAGATGTAGACTTAAAATTCAGGAAACAGCATTGCTTTAATAATGTTTCTCATGTCATCAGAGATCTAGGCTGAGATGACAAAGGCATTTGCTCAAACTGGACACAGAGTACTCAGAGACAGAGAGCTTAAGCCCCGTGCAAAAAGATTTTGTGCATAGCTCCTGGAAAACCAGTACACAGGCGATCAAGAGAGCCTACATTTTTTGAGCACTTACTCTTTTTCTAGTTATTGTTCTACTTTATACTCCGTGACTCATGTTTATCCCCTAAATCATTTCATGCAGTAGGTGCTACTCTATTATCCCCATCTTTACAGATAAAGAAACTGAGTCTCAGAGAAGTTAACTAACTTGCCTAGGACCACCCAGGTAGTTGGTGTTGGAATAAGACTTTGAACTGAAACAGACTAACTTCAGAGCCCATGTTCTTCTCTGCTCTGATACACTGCTGGTATTTTAGAGAGAGTTTTAAGTTAAAAGGGAAGCTTTTTTTTTTTTTTTTGGTTCTGTGCCATTAAGAATTGGCATAAAATAACTAAAATAGTTAAGTTAAAAAAGGATCTGCTTTGATTTTGAATTTTAAACAAGAGCAAATGCAAAGACCAGTACCTCTCCATGTTACATTGTGAAACCTCACATCAGGAAGATGGGGCAGACAGGGAAAGGAACCTGGAAACAGGGACAAAGGGAAGGTGAAATGCAATGACAAAGACAGGACGCAACGAAAAGACCATGCAAGAGGGTCTCATAGTCACCGGTGGGTATTGGCATCATCTTTTTCTAGTGAGAAAAGATTACAAGTTAAAATAGAAGATTTGGAGTTTGCTCTATCTGAAAACAACAAGCCATTTAGAAGAAGGTATAAAGGTGCAGCATTCACATTCCACAGTGTGAGCCCACTAATCCTCCCTCTGTTTAGACTTCATAAAGCCTTAAATTAAAGGACCTTGGTGGGCATTGAAATAGATATCTGAGTGGAGTACACCCCCAACAGACAACTGCAGCCAAAATTTGGGGGCATGACAAAGGACAAAAATACCCACGAGTGGTTTGCTTCCCAAGTTCCGAAGGCGTATTTCTGTCTGGCTCTGCTCCGTGTTACATAAGCAGATCTTGGGCAGGAAGAGCTGAGCGGCAATCGATACTTGCTAAATTGAATTTAGTGCCTGAACAGCTACATGTACCACACAAGGCCACATGCCAAGAAAGAGAGAAAGGGGGGGAGGGGACAGGGAAAGCTTAAGATAACACACATACAACTGTATTATTCCTAATATATATGGGCAAATAATAAAATGAACAATAATTTTATCCCTTAGATTTAAAAATATTTTATTATTGAAATGTAAATTATAGAATCATACTGCTCATTTCCGAATCTATTTTGCATCCAACCATGGACCGAAGGAAACAATAATTTCTTCTGTCTGTCTTTTCTTTGTCGAAACATTATCTCATTTAAAAATGCATACTTTTCCAATGCCAAGGGAAAATTAGCTGTGTAGGTATTTCAAAATGCAACAAGGAGTAAAATAATCATAATTTGGAAGAGTATAATTCATAAAATATTCACAAGACAACTAACAAACCACTTTAAAAAGTTCTTATTCATTCTCAAATTAAATGAAAAAAAGATACCGTGATTAAGAATCTACAGTCTATTTGTAAAATGGCAAAGAATAAGAGTTCTAGATGGTATGATACTATTATCTTGTTGTACCACACGAGCTTATTCTATTACTATATTCCTTTTATTGCATTATTTGAATTATCACATTACTGTACAAATTACATGACAAATAGAATAGCAATAGAAATAAAGAAGTATACTGCTGAAAAGTCTTTAATTTTCCGGGTATGGATGAAGTATTAATTCCAGTATTCAGAGTCTCAAATGAAAAAGTACACATTAGGGCCAATGTTATATTTTACATGAACCCAGCACACTCAACTGGGATTTTTTACGCTCCATTTAATATATATAATTGATTTTACAGACAGGAGGGAAGAGGGATAGAGAGTTAGAATCAGTGATCAGCTGCCTCCTGCACACCCCCTACTGGGGATTGAGTCCACAACCAAGTTAAATGCCCTTGAGCAGAATTAAACCCAGGCCCCATCAGTCCATACACTGAGTCCAACCAGTTAGGGCCGTATGCTCCATATTTAAAGACTGGTAAATCGGCATGCTCTTCCAAATGCTGTATCTTTCCTCCATGTATTTTTAAGTTAAATAAATTTGAAATCAAAGGGAAAAGGAGACTCCTCGAGCTTTGGTAAGACCCTCTTTCCAAGGGAACCTGGGAACTGTGCCTGTGTCTTCAGGCACAAGATAGAGCCACCTGCACAGCAGAGTCCATGCCAAGGGCGACCTGATTACCCTTTCATACAGGGGAGTGTCCTTGAGGTGGCAACATTTTGAGTTCTCTGCTTTAATGAGGATGCAGCTTTTGTAAACATCAAAGACAGGCTGGACAGCCAGGCTGGCAACACGGAGGGTTTCCGTCTGCCAACCCTGTGCTGGGCAGCGGCTTGGGTCATGTGGGAAAGTAGCAGAGTATTCTCCTCCAAGATCATCCGATCTCCTCCACCTAGGGCTGTTTGGCCTTGCTGAGAGCAACTGCCAGTGACTTCCCCCAGTCCTTACTACTGCATCTAGGCACAAGCGAAGGAGAAGGATGAAGATGAGGATGAGGATGAGGATGAGAATAAGGATGAGAAGGAGAAGGAGAAGGAGAAGGAGAAGGAGAAGGAGAAGGAGAAGGAGAAGGAGAAGGAGAAGGAGAAGGAGAAGGAGGAGAAGGAGAAGGAGAAGGAGATATTAATTTTTAACTTCTTTGCTTTAAATTTTAAAATGCCTTCCAACATGGTTATTCCTAATGGTCTATGACATCTCTATTTTGGGTAATTACAGTTTGACTGATTGACACCCAGAATCCCTTCCTTAGACTTCAGACAGACTTCACATGATAATCCTCATACTCTGCTTTCTTGAATGCTAATGAGCCACAGTGCAGCTCCCCCCCCCCCGCCACCCCCCTGCCTCTACACTTCCTTCATCCTAATGATTCTAATATCAAAGGAATCCTTGCTTATCCTTCCTCTGACTGTGCAAACCTGAAAATCTCCAGAACATTCATGTTTTATTTTTCACATTCTTTGTCTGTATAATTCTGTCTTCAATTACTTTAATTGACTAATGCACCATGATACCACTGATGATCTTACAACCTATTAGAAATCTTACTAGAAATCAATAAAACAAGTAATATTATAAAAAATACAATGCCTTCCTATTGTTCAAATAACCCCTGAAAGTAGTTACTATATATTTATGAATAATTCCACCCTACTAAAATGTTGTGCCACCTAAATAGTAACATAAAAATAATTCAAGTTTGTGAACAGAATTTAAAAAAAACCACACATTGTATTCAATGCAAAATAATTTGTTTTTGTGTTTCAAAGAAATACCATTTTTCAGAACATGATAAATCAAATGTTTTTCAAAGGATTATGACAGAATTATATGACAAGAAAGGTAGCAGTTGATATTATTTTAGTCAGTTCAATTAATACTTAGTGTGGATTTACTCCATGAAAGGCATTAGTTAATATTATCATCTTCCAAGTTTTCTTCACTTGTAAGTACTGTCATGACAACTGATGCCATTTTAAGAGAAAACACTCCAAGAGGAAAGGATGTCTCACATATAAATGTAATTGCTTGCTCTCTCCTAACAGTGCTGGAGAGCATTTTGCAGCAGGTGCCTGTATCTGCTGCCTCTTTCTCCTCTGACCTCGGCCCCAGTGCCATCTGCTGAAGATGGCAAGAAACGTGGCAAGTCTGACATCTCCACAGCCCTACTGTGGGGCTCTCTGTGCTGGAGTTTGTACCAGGTCACAGCATTCTGTCTGGTCTTGGACATGCTGTCTACAAGCAGACACAGAGAAAGGGTGTGGTATGGAAATAAAGGTCCAGTGAAGTATCAGAATCCCTCAGGTTGACAAAGCCAGCAGCCTCTATAGAACTTTTAAAATGGTCCCAGGTAGCTGTATTTAGCCAGAAGCCAATCTCTTCTGATAATGTGCAAGGCTGTTGTCAAGACAGAGGAGAAGGAAAGTCTGGTTGATTTCCCTGGAACAGCCCGGAGAGAGCAGAACTGTAAACTCCCAGGTGAGGAGAGCTCCCAGGACTCACGTCTTCATTGTAAAACAGAACACACATACAGGGTGGTGTGTGCTCAGTGCCACACATCAGGTTAGTGACACATAAAAACTGTGAGTCTCATCTCTCCATTTAGTTGTTAAATTATATTTGACCAATATAAGTATATATTCCTGGCACCTGGTATATGTTACACATAATATATGTTCCCCTCTTTTATTTTTCTGTCCTCAATTATTTTATGCAATATTATAACACACACATTTATCCATTATAAATAATTTAGATTAGCTAGTTAGTTAATCATAGAAATGAAAATATTTATTTCAAAAGAAAAGCTGTAGATAGGTATGAAGAAAGTTAAACACGCAGTAGTGAGTTCTAAAACACACATTTAGAATATAAGTATGTAGAACATTAGGGTTCTAAGTATGAAGAAAACATAAAAATATTTAGAAATACTCAGTGCCCTAACTTTGTTATAATAATCTCAATTATGTCCTCTAAATCATATCTCTATGATTCTGGTGTTGCTGACTATACATCACTCATGGCCTTCTACCTATATCTCTGAGTCCTCACGTGGCACTTGCCTGTTCTGTCAGGATACTGGTCATATTGGATTAAGACCTACTCTTTTATCTATAAAGACCTATTTCCAAAAAAGGCCACGTTTACAAGTACAGTAGGTGTAAACCTACTTCCCATCCTGTAGATAGGCACTTACTACATGCATTCTCTAAAGGCATGAACTCCTGTAAATCTAACAATCACACAATTATTATTGTTATCCCTGTTTTATAGCTTAAGAAACTGAGATTGAGATAAGAAAGTAAACTGTCCAAGGTCATATACATAGTGGTCTAGAACTCAGGATGTCAGACCCTTTTAAGCATAATATACCATACAGCCTCTTTGTATGAGTAGGATGAAATAAAACAATGCATGGGAAACACCTGGAAATGGACCTGGACACATTACCGGGTTATATAACTATTTATCCAAATATTTTAAACAATTATGACACTTGCTTAATACCTATGTTTTTGTTATACTATTAACTTCACAAAGTTATATCCCCCTACTATGTAGCATATAGTAGGAAGTAATTATTGCATGAATGAATGAAAGTTTCATTATCTTAAAATTGTTCTTTTAATTTATTGTTTGATTTACACCAACCACAGGCATTATTTATTATTATTATTATTATTATTATTATTATTATTGAAGAAACCATTTGTATTGGTTCAACAGGGGCACCATAACAAAGGACCACAGACTGGGTGACTTATACAACAGAAGCTTATTTTCTCACAATTCTAGAGACTAAACGTCCAAGGTTAAGGTGTCAGCAGGCTTAGTTTCATCCGAGGCCTCTCTTTTTGGTTTACAGTTGGCCCTCTTTAGCTTATACCTCACATGGTCTTCCTTCTACCCCTGTCTGTGTTCTAATTCTCTAGTCTCATAAGGACACCAATCATAATAGAGTAGGGCCTATCCTATTGACCTCTTTTTAATTTAATCACCATTTTGAAGGCTCTATTTCCAAATATAGTCACATTCTGAGGTATAGGGGTCAGGGTTTTAACCCAAATATAAACTCGGCAGAGATACAATTTAACCCCTTACAGCATTGTTACATTAACTCTCCATTTTGACCTAAAGTGACTTTTAAGTTATATTTTTTAGAAACAGAAATTAACTTTCTTACCAGATTTGCCTTAAGAGAGCTCTCAAATTCAGAAACTTAGAAATCTCCGGACTCCTCTGGTTTTCATGATGCCTTCCACATGGTTGTCTTCTCATGACCATTTTCCACCAGCTATTTTTCTTCCTGCTTCATAAGCGCTTACTTTCCAAAGGCCTAAGTTGTTGTTCTTTCCCTCCATGGCTCCGGGGGAAATGCATATATTTGTGTGTGTTGATGGCTCCCAGGTTTATATTTTAAACCCCAGTCTCTCTCCTGAGCTCTAAACCGTGTGTCCAACACACATTAGCTTTTTTCACCCCAAATGACCTGGTAAACTCATCTATTCCTTCCAAAACTATGCTTTAATAATGTCTTACGATACATGGCACTAGCTTATGTAAGCTAAAAATCTGATAGTTGTTATGGGTTGACTTGTGTTGCCCCAAAACATATGCTTAAGTTCTAAGTACTTGTGAATGTAACATTTTATTGGAAACAGGGTTTTTGTCAATAAAATCAAGTTAAGATGAAATCACTAGAGTGTAACCTAATTCAATATGACCAGTGTCCTTATAAGAACCGCAAGTGCCACTTGAGGATACAGAGATGCAGGGAGAAGGCCATGTGTGATTTGCAGCCAGTGACACTAGAAGACTAGAAGACAGGAGAGAGGCGTAGCAGTTTCCCCTAGAGCCCCCAAAACAGCATGACCCTGCCGACACCTTGATTTTGGACTTCAGTCTCCTAAAGGGTGAAAGCATAAATTCCTATTGTTTTTAAACCACCTAGTTTGTGGAACTTCTTTACAATAGCACTAGGAAATGGGGGCAATACTCAATCTAAAATTCCTTTCCTTTTCTTTTCTTTCCCACATTCAATCACATTTGTCCTGTGTTTTGTTCTGCAAATTCCCTAAACCATCTTCCTCTTTCCATTCTTATGCCATTACCCTTGTCAGGGCTTCATTATTTCTCTTTCTGAATGTTACATGTTATTTTTCTCTTTCTATAATCTTGTTTCATTATAACTCCTCCTTCACACAACTGCTAAAATGCACTAAAACAATCCTGTATAAGACTCCACCTTTTTAAAAATCATGTATTGTTCTGTAGCTTATCTTCAACTACATGATAAAATCCAAGTGTTTTGGAATAACTTGTAAGGCCCATTTCCATGATTGATTGCTGGTTTTCATGGAACCAGTTGCCTGCCCTGCAATTTACAAGAACAGCAAATTGCTTAATATTCTGCCAACACAAAAGCCATAACACGAAAACAATAAGAAATTGTCCATGACTCTTATTTGGTAGAGAGCGGCTATAGGGTTAACCCTCAGACTGACCTGTTGGCAAAGCCACAAAGAAGTCCCAGCTTAGAGGGTACAGCCCTCTTAGCATAATTAAGCTTGACCTTATGACACTCCTTAGATTGTATCTGGGTAGCTAATGGGCTGTGGGAGGTGCAGCAAGTGCTGCCAAAACAAGTGAAACTCACAAAGAACATTATAACTATGATGACCACTACTCTGTTTACCTTTGGCTATAAAATAAAGGCTCAGCTTGTCCTCTGGATCCCTCTCTGTGGCCTCAGCCAGACACAGGAGATCCACCCAGACCCAGCTTATTCTCTTTGTCTGTCTTTTCTTTAATCCTTCACTGCCCCATCAGGCCCACCAAACCCTTGTCTGTGCTGGCCTGGCACATTATTTAGCATTGCTCTTGTACCATCTGTCTGGAAGACCCTACTTAATTTACTGGATCAATCTACTCATAATCCCAGATTTAGCTCATAAAGACACCTTGATTTTGCCTATATCTAGCCACATGTGCTCCCACAGCATTTTAGATGGAAATAATTGTTCTGGTTGTACACCCTGTGGCTTGAGAACTCTTTTATGGCGAAGCCATCCTCAACCAGCAGAGTGACTTCTGAGCTAGAGGTAGGTGCTCAATGAAACTGTGCTTACCTGAAGGGCTTTCTTACTTGCAAATATGCTAGCCATTCATTTTGGAAGAAAGCCATGGCTTTCATCTAATTCAGAGAGGAAGATGATGTTTTAAAAGTTACATGACTCTTTTAGGCTATGTGATTAATAGGCCGTGGTTTCAAATCCTAGATGTGTCATTCTGCACCTTTGCTGGCTCTATGCTTTATGATTATGACCCTTGCAACAAATTATATCTACTGCACAGGTAGGGCTCCTCTTGTACGTGTTTAGTTCCATCCTGGAAAAGGAGCCTTATTTTACACTGTTACGTATACCTTCTGTAACCGTCCAGATTAGAGGTAATACATTTGTTCATTATGTTTATGTGTTTTCTATGGAAGATTTTAGACACACACACACACACACACACACACACACAGTATATTGAATACTTCCAGTCTGTACGCCATTGTTTTTGTTTTCCGTATTTGTTGCTATGCTCTTGATAGGATTTTGACAGATTCGGTCTCTAAATAATTCTAATGTTATCCCATCTGCCCCTGGTGATTTATTTTTTCCCAATACTTTCAGGGTAGCACATTCAGTTTCTAGAATTATAGGTTCTTCCCAGAGAGATCTTGTTCTGAGGGGTCTGAAATCCTTCTGTCTCCCTTGTAGAGATTTTCAGTATACTGTGTCCACCCCCCCCTTTATTTTCTTCTTATGTTGACTATGTCATAGTTGTCTGCCTCTATGTTCTAGTCACTGAAAAACTGCATTCAGGATTCTAACCCTGCTTTTGTCACCTTTCACTTTTATATTTCATTTGTCTTTAACTACCTTCAATGCTTCTTCTGTCGTTCATCTGATTTGTCTTTCCTTTTTTGTTTCCAGCATTGTCTTTTCCCTTTCTTTCCTAATTGTACTGCTAGTTTTATCCCACAGTTCTCTTGGTTCCTGGTCAATTAAGTTTAAGGGAGCAACTCTTTTTTTAAGTGGATCTTAAATTCCCCAGTAGTGTTATTACATTATATCTCGGCTCTATGCTCTCTTGGTGGTGCTCTTCTTCAGCTTTGCTCTCATGCTTGATACTAACAGTTCATGGTCAGTACCACAATCTGCTCCTGGTCTTGTTTTGACTAAGAGAATACAGCTTTTCCATATCCTGCTTCCAGTCAGATAATCTATTTGATCTCTGTATTGGCTTTCTGGTGATGCACATGTATACAGTCAACTGTTTGGTTGCTAGAAGCATGCATTTGTGATGGACAAGTTGTTGGCTTCACAGAAATCCATGAGCCAATCTTCTGCTTCATTCCTGATATCCAAATTCTCCAAGGACATTTGCTCTATTTTAATTCCTGCTTGTGCATTCCAATCACCTATAATTACTAGCATGTCTTGTTTTGGTGTCTGATCAATTTTTTCTTAGATATTTATGTAAAACCTTTCAACTTTATCTTTTTCAGCCTCTGTAGCATAATCTTGAATGATGGTTCTATTAATATGTTTTCCTAGAAGTCAGACCTTGTGTACCACCAAACTGCCTCAGTGTCAAAGCCACTCTGCTGATTCTGAGTTTGTCATTTCCAGAATAGAATACTTTGTAGTTGCCTGACATCCCACCTCAGTTATTTTAGTTCAATAACACCAAGCACTTTAACTGTTAGATGTTCCATTTCTTGCTCTACAATTTCCAGTGTACCTTATTTCATGCTTATTACCTGTGTCATCCATGTTCCAATTATATGTGTGGTGTAGCATCATCCTTTCCTTTCACGTGAGTGCACATCAGGTACCAAATGTCCTTCCAGCTTTGGTCAAGTTGCATTATTGACTACCATGCTATTCATACTTGTTCTCTGTTCTGCCCCCAGAACAATCTGAATGCTGTCCAACTTGGGATTCTCATCTTTCAGCACTATCTCATTTTTCATTTTAGAAAATTTCATCATAGGGTTTTCAAAATAAAATGAATAAAAAAGAAAATAAAATTTAGCAGAGGTTATCATTGTTTTTTTTGCTGCAGTGTGTGGGTCCAAACCACATGTTCTTGAGCCTGTGGTGTCTTGAGATTATTCTATAACTGAATAAAATGTGCCATCAGCAGAGCTAAGAGCACAGTTACGAACCATGTTAATTCTCAATGTCTTTAATATCAGAAGTGAAGGCCAGCTGGACTGAAAAGTGTCATTGGTGTCCCGGCCGATCACTACCCAGTTACAGCATCTCCAATGATTTGAGGTAAAATAACAAAGGGAGGTGGAATGCTTGATATCTATTCAAAATAACTGCCTGACATTCTAATAAATACAGTGAAGTCTACTTGACAAGGACATGAATTCTTTCAGCCACTCATTAACTGTAATCATGAGCATATATCTGAGCCCCTCTGTGCCTTAGTTTCTTTCTATGTGTAAAAATGGACTATGAGTGATACTCAAGTCCTTAGTTGTTGTGAGGATTTAATGATTAATAGAAGAAAAGTCATTGAAAGTGGTTGGCATACAATAGGTATCTTTTTGATGCTGTTTGGAAAGCTTACACAGATCCATGCCCTGCTACTGTATATATGATCCAATGAGTCATTTAATTATTCTAACACTCAGATGGTCTGCAGAATGGGAATGTATTTCACAGGTTTTATTGAGATTGGTAATATGAAAATCATAAATGTGAAGTGCAATCAAACAGTGATTAGCCGAGAGTTGGTAAAAAGCAATTCTCTTCTTTTTCCCCAGAAGACTCAGCACATGGATCTTTTCCCAAGGCCTTGAAAGAGGCAGTAAAGCGTATCAAAAAAGTGCCTTGGCTGGTACATGGGGGACAACCTGCTGACTTTGCAAGATCTTCAGAAATCTTATTTTCCAATTAGCATTGCTCTTGCTGTCGAAAAGCCTCCAACTTCTTAAACCCTTGGATGAACAGAACACTTAGTCACTCACCCCTACTTATATTTCTAGCTCAGAAAAGTATGTAAAGATATCTTCAAAGAGGGTCTTGTACGACCAGGGAATGATCCTGATCAAAGACTTTCTGGATCTAAGCCTGGAATTGGCTTTTCTCCCTTCTCCACACATTCCTGCAACCAGCCCCCTGTCCTCACAGTGGTGGTGACAGAAACTGCGGAGGGCAAGGAGGACCCCTGCTGGGAAGGTCCTTCCATCTTCCTCATCCATGACCTGCTCCAGGTGAGCGCCCAGCAGGAGCTGTCAGGCTCTGACAGCAAGGAGGAATGAAAGAGAAATATGGAAGAACAGCTAGACATGCTGGGTACAAGGAGTTTTCTTTTAATTATTTTACAGAATAAAGTAACATGTTTTATTTTGCCATTGGTAAATTACTTTTCTTTCATAATATTTGAACAAGTTGTGGATAATGTGTTTTGAATGAATTAACATTTATTTTAATTAATTGATCAACATTAATTAACACAGAATTCATAAATAATTTAAATGTATGGCTGTGTGCACATTATTTATGTCTCTCTGTTTATGTAAAGACTGATTTTGCAGTATGGTATATGGAAATAATACCACAGTGAAAAGACAGGGTTTATAGAATCTGCTGCTGTCTAGATATAAGTAGGTTATATAAACTCCCTGGGTCTTCCCCTAAATAAATAGAATTTGGCCCTAGCCAATATGTTTCAGTTGGTTGTCATTCTGTGCACTGAAAAGTTGTTCATTTGATTTCTAGTCAGGGCATATCATATACTCAGATTGTGGGTTCAATCCTTGGTTGGGGCATGCACATGAGGCAACCAATTGATGTTTCTCTCTCATATCAATGTTTCCCTCTCACTCTCCTTTCTTCTCTCTCTACTATCGATAAAAAAACACATTAAAAATAAATTAAATTTCTTGGACAGATAATCTTTCAACTACCTTTCAAATTCTTCTCTGTTAGCAAAAGCACTAATATTCTTACCTGGCATCAATCATACCTCCGAAGAATCTTTAGAATACATCTAAGTTGTCCCTTCCCTCCCTAAGCTAAGCCATCCTCTGTCTTAGCCACCCAATTACATTCTGGCTCCAACACAATCCATCTTCACACAGTGGGTAGGGAATGTAACCCAAACTTCATCACTCCCTGAGTCCAAGCCTTTGTTGCCTTCTCATTGCACTGGGAAATAATTATACCCAATATTTCATGCCTAAGACCTTGCATGATCTGACCACTGTCCAGCTTTCTGACATTTTCTTAAGAGTCTGCTACTTTGTAGTTATTTCATATCATCAAACAGGTTAAGCTCTTTCTACATCTTATGCATTTTATATGCTGGAATTCCACTTGCCCTGGCCCTCTTCTCCTTCTTTTTCTTCTTTTTTTTCTTTCTGATTTCAGTAAATGCCACATGCTCAGAGAGAACTCCCACCATTCAATTGATTTGAATTTGGCCCAATCCTCACTCCCATTGTTCCCTGTCCTGGTGGTTTCCTCTATGGAATTTATCACCATGTGTGCAGTTATGTCTTCCTGTACGTAATTATGGTGTGTCTCCATCCAAATCCCAAGCCTTCCCGAACCACATGCGTCTGTCTCACTGTTGCATTGAACAGTATGATTAGAATGTGGTAGAAATTCACTAAGTATTTTAAAAGCAATGAATGGACAAACCAGTGCGCAGAAAGATCTAGAGAAAGGCCTTCAGATGTTTAATGCTACCTTCCCTTTCAGTCTCCTTGTTTGTTTTAAAGCTTTATTTTTATTGCTTTTACCCACAGTATTTGATGAACAATGCTGTCTGTACATGTAAGCAGGGCTGACAGTCAAGCACCAGTAAACTGAAAAATACCCTCTGTTGTGGCTCCAGGAGGCAGCTGGAAGTGAGAGAAGGAGGCAAGATAACCCTGTTTGACCTCCACGCTGTGTGTTCTGTGAGGCATTCAGTTCTGCTAAAAACCGCTGTGTGGTTGAAGGGTATTTCCCATTTGTCCCCTTCCGTTCCTCCCTAATCCAATCACTGAGGAAAAATACTGCATACAGCCATGCCAATGCTTCTGAAATCACAAATATCAGGTTAGCCTCCTGAACTATAAAACAGTTGACTTTGTATTGAACTCATCAATTAAAAGGCATATCAAGGACTTTGAAACAATCTGTACCACCATTTTGTGTCAAAATTTGCTATAATTTTC
The DNA here is from genome assembly GCA_004026665.1 of Murina feae. Classification (NCBI taxonomy): domain Eukaryota; kingdom Metazoa; phylum Chordata; class Mammalia; order Chiroptera; family Vespertilionidae; genus Murina; species Murina feae. The sequence goes on along the minus strand of PVJC01004111.1, from coordinate 20,802 downwards.
CCTCAACAGGAGTCATTTCAAATCCTGCAACAAATTATTCCATTGTTCATATTGACTCTGTACAATAACAATGTAAAAAACAAACACAAAACAGAGCCAGAACAACGATGTTGATAAAATAAATATTAATTGCTGTGCTGATTTTGGTTGGGAAAAGATGTTTATTGTACTTTCTGGTCATCAAAGAAGTATACTATCAATATAGTATTGAAAGGAATTTTAGGGATAAAATAGGCAGGTTTAGGGAGTCTTAGGAATAAAGAGGGTTCACAAGGGAGGAATGCATAGGTGAGGGCTGGGAGTTGCCAGAAGGCATACATTCATAGAGAATAGAATAGGATAAGGGAAGATGAAGGTGTACATTCACAGAAATAAGGAAATGTGACAGAGTATCAGGGGAGAAAGGAAATACACCATCACAGAGGGTAAAGGTTGGCAAATGCTGGAAAAAGGGAAACATTTTCACAGGAGAGAGAAGAATGTTACAAGATAATTGGGAGGGAAAGATGGGATACCATGTGGGTTTTGGGCTTTGAAGCCAATATTCTGCAAAAAGAGTGACCAATTAGAACAGCACAGAGTCATAAAATGGGGAACAGTCCAATTAGAAAAGAGCATGAAGAGACAAAGAACTACAGCTTTTATAAACCTTTGAAAAGAGGGGCTCAGTGGGTAACCCCCTTGGGAACTCCTTCCCTGTGTAGGAGTCTTTATTTGCTTCCGATAAATTTCTACCCTATACTAACAGGTGCTTTTAGTCTGTAAATTTTATTCTTCAAACTTTGTAAGATAAGAACCCCAAGGGGTAGATCTGCTCCCTGCACCCTACTTTCAGTATGTACTGTCTCTACAGTTGTGTATTCATGCCACTATTTATTATTTAAATGCTATCTGAGCTTTATATAGTGACCTAGCATCTTTTGAGATTACATTCCCTTTCTTTCTGAAAGAAAAGTGATGATGAATATGAAGTATACTATCAATAATCTTAAGAAGATTATTAATCTCAATAGTCTTAAGAAGAAGACTATTTCCCTTTGTGTGTAGATGTGTTTATTCCTCTGACATGGATTCTTCATATCCAGTGTTTTGGGAATGTACAGTATTTGGGAATGTCCTTACACATTTTTTTAGCTTATTTTTTCATTTCTCCTTAAATTTGGTCTAAGCAGTCCTATTTTAGTAGTCCTCATGGAGAAAAATAATATATATTTATACCTGCCTCATAGTGTTGTGATGAAGAAGTTCAATCTTTGCTTACCAACTTTAGTTTCAGTACCTGATAACTTATCATTTGATCCCGAAAATCAGCAGATAGCAAACAGATAAGTCTGCCTTTCTTACCATTTACTTAAACTAAGAATCAATGGGCTCACCAAGGACCATTTGCATTTCATAGTGTGTTAGCTGAACAAATATACGATTATTTTGCAATTTAACACTAACTTTAATTTATAAAGCAGCTATGATATGAGCCAGACTTAACAAATCCTGAGATACTAGCGTCAAAGAGATATGTTGAGTATGGCAGCCTGGGATACTGTTGCTCTTCATTATGGCTTTGTGATATTAAAAGTCGAGAACCCCAAACAAAAGGAATCCAAAGAGGACCACACCAAGACACATCATAATTAAAATGCCAAGGGCAAAAGACAAAGAGAGAATATTAAAAGCAGCAAGAGAAAAACAGTTAGTTACCTACAAGGGAGCACCCATTCGACTGTCAGCTGATTTCCCAACAGAAAGTTTGCAGGCCAGAACGGAGTGGCAAGAAATAGTCAAAGTGATGAATAGCAAGAACCTACAACCAAGATTATTTTACCCATCAAAGCTATCATTCAGAATTAAAGGTCAGATAAAGTGCTTCACAGATAAGAAAAAAGCTAAAGGAGTTTATCACCATCAAACCAGTATATATGAAAGTAGAGGCCCAGTGCATGAAATTTGTGCACGGAGTGAGAGTGGGGGGTGGGGGTGGTGTCCCTCAGATCAACCTGCACCCTTTCCAATCTGGGACCACTTGAGGGATGCTTGACTGCTTGTTTAGGCCCGTGGGATCGGGCCTAAACAGGCAGTCAGACATCCCTTTCACAATCCAGGACTGCTGGCTCCCGACCACTCGCCTGCCAATTGCCCCTAACCACTCCCCTGCCAGCCTGATCAATGACTAACTGCTCCTGTGCTGGCCTGATTGCCCCAAACTGCCCTCCCCCTGCCAGGATGGTCCTTCCCCAACTGTCCTTTCCTGCAGGCCTGGGTCCCCCCCAACTGTCCTTCCCTGCAGGCCTGGGTCCCTCCCAACTGTCCTCCTCTGCAGGCCTGGGTCCTGCCCATATGCCCACTCATGCTGGCCTGGGTCCCCCCCAACTGCCCTCTTCTTCCAGCCTGGTCCCCCCAAACTGTCCTCCCCTGCAGGCCTGGGTCCCCCCAACTGCCCTCCCCTGCAGGCCTGCATCCCCACCAACTGCCCTCCCCTGCAGGCCTGGGTCCCTCCCAACTGCCCTCCCCTGCAGGCCTAGGTCCCCACCAACTGCCCTCCCATGCCAGCTTGGTGCCCCCCAACTGTTCTCCTCTGCCAGTCTGGGTCCTCCCCAACTGCCCTCCTCTGCCAGCCTGGTCCTCCCCCCACAACTGTCCTCCCCTGCAGGCCTGGGTCCCCCCCAACTGTCCTTCCCTGAAGGTGTGGGTCCTCCCCAACTGTCCTCCCCTGCAGGCCTGGGTCCTCCCCAACTGCCCTCCCCTGCAGGCCTGGGTCCCCCCAACTGCCCTCCCCTGCAGGCCTGTGGTGGCCATCTTTGACCACATGGGAGCATCCATCTTGTGATGGTCAATTTGTATACTACTCTTTTATTAGATAGGACGCTGAAAGGTATCCTGTGAGAAGAGGAAGAAGGAGGAAAAGTAAATATAAACATTATGAACAACAAATACATATTTATCAACAAGCGAATCTAAAAATCAAGTGAATAAAAAATCTGATGAACAGAATAAACTGGTGAATAAAATAGAATCAGGGGCATAGAAAGGGAACGGACTGACAATTCTCAGGGGGAAAGGGGTGTTGGGGGGTGCGGGAGGAGACTAAACAAAAATCGTTCACCTATGGATGTGGACAGTGGGGGTGTGTGGTAAGGGCAGAGGGTGGGGTGGGAACTGGGAGGAGCGGAGCTATGGGGGGAAAAAAGAGGAACAACTGTAATAATCTGAACAATAAAGATTTTAAAAAAAGAAAAAAAAATTAAAGTCTATTTCTAGAATTGGAGTCATTGTAACAAGCATCTGTTAAATGAAAAATAGCTATTTTTTCCCACCTGAGTTTCTTATATACAAAAAACATGGTTTTCATGCTGATTTGTAGCAAGTTGTGAATTTGTTGAAATTTTAAAATTTACTTTCATTGTTTCTAGCATAGAGCGAAATCAAATTAAAGTTTTATTTCATTAAGTTTTTTAAAAGTTATACACAAGAAATTATTGTGCCCTGGATCATAATTTACACATCCTGTAACTAATATAACTTATTCAGAGCCACATCTCACCAATAACCAATTTCTAGGAAAATACATTTATAATAGCTTTGCTTTATCTTATCCTTCTGTGAAATAAGTCCTAAGAAAGTAATTTTAACCACTTTATGTACTGATGACTTGTATATTATTTTTTCTGATTTTCTTCTTTGTATCTTTTTACCTAGAAATGTTTGCCATAAGGGAGAGTCTCAAATCTTGTCAAATGGGGAGGGGAAAAAAAGTAATATTTTGATATTTTTTCCAAAATAATTTTTTCTCAAAAAATTTAAAGTAAGGGAATTATTTCTGGGACATTCAGCCCAAAGCAAGTTTCTGCCTCCCATTAGAAATTTGTTACTTCAATATGGATTACTCCCAAATCCATACCTCTAGGCATAAGACTACCTTTTTGTAAGGTTTAGCCCACATTCTGAATGGAGCATAGGCATTTCCTCTGGGAGGAGCGAATATCACTTCAAACTTTAGCTCAGCATATGTAAAACGGAATCCACCACCTTCCTCCTTAAACCAGCATTTCCTTCCCTCTGGCTCTGCTAATTTTGCTGGTACCTAGACTGACCTACCCTCACTCCAGCCACATGCCTCATCTCATTCTGCACAAACAGCAATAGCCTACTTCTCTGAAACCCAGAGCATTTTGTAGACTCTGTCTGTGTTTTTAAAAAATTAATTGGACATGCTTCAAGCTGTATGAACTATTTTACTTGCAGGTGTAAGTATTCTTACAACAAAGACAAAAATCATCTTTTTCATCTTTTAAGGCCCAGCTCTCTCCCAGCACATGTCAGTCCATTATCTTAAAACTATTTCCTTTATATTATACATTAAGTTGTGATTTTGTTCTATTTAACAACTTTTTTAAGAGAACAAAGCAGGTAGAGTTAAAATCCTGCTTTAATATCAAAACTAAAGCTTGAAGTCCTATTGGAAATGCAGGTTGTGTTTTATCCTTTCATCTTCTCTGCTTTCTCTTTCAAAAATCAATTTCTTTTTCGTTAAAATATCTGTTATGTTTTTCAGAACATGGTGAGAAGTGACTGAATGCTCATGGAGCAAAATGTATGGCTTTCAAAAAGATGGTTCAAATGTATTTATATATTTTGATACCTCATGAGTATCTGCTGAAGATTATAATCTAATCTAATAAAAGCATAATATTGAAATTAACCGTTTCTCCAGGACGCCTAAGCCACACCCACCAGCCAATCAGAGCAGCTGTATGCAAATTAACCCAGCCAAGATGGAGGCCGGCAGCCAAGGAGCAAACAGCAGCAGGTTAGTGGAGGGGCAGGGCGAGCAGGGGGGCTCAGAAGTGGCACTGGGACAGGCCTGGAGGGGGCCGGGAACCCCAGCGGCTATGATCCCACCTCGGCACTGGGGCCGCTGGGACCTCAGCAGCCCAAGGCAGGCCTGGAGGGGACAGGGCACCCCAAGGGCTCTGATCCTGCCTCGGCGCTGGGGCCGCTGGGTCCTCAGCAGCCTGGGACAGGCCTGGAGGGTGCCCCACACCTCAGCAGCTCTGAGCCCCCCTCGGCGCTGGGGCCAGCAGGCAGGTGAGTGGTTAGGAGCCAGCAGCACTGAGGGTTCCCTGAGTGGAGAGGGTGTAGACCAGGCTGAGAGACATCCCCCACCCCGAGTGCACAAATTTTTGTGCACCAGGGCCCTAGTATCTGATAAAAGCAACAACAACAAAAACATTTACAACAAAAATATTTCACCGTTCAGGATGGTTACAGCAGAGTTGTTTTTTGTTGTTGTTGTTTGTTTGTTTTTTTGCCACAGAAAATATGAAACCCAAACAAGACTCTTTATAAAATATATATGGTTATATTTGCTCTAGAAGAAAATTCTATTTTGGAGATTATTCTTAATGATGTTACGAAATGTCCAAACATCATGTTTATGCTGGGAGGTAGTGAAACATGGTGTCAACCAGGCTTGGTGGGAATTGCTGTGTAATATTTTAACCCTGGCTTCTGTCATTACTTGCTTGCTAAACTAATAGCATTTTCTGAATTATATCAATCATCCCATTCAATTGAACACCCTATTGATTATTTGAATACTCCATTGGTTGTGGTCATACTGGTTTTAGAAAACACATTTCTCTGTACCTGGAGACCAGGACTGCACAGTTACTCTAAATTGCCCCAGGGGCTCCAGATAATGTGTTTCCGTTGACTCATTGGTCGTAAGACCCGAAACCATAATTAATCTTTGTAGATAACTAATCGGCTCAATCTAGCTTCTGTAACAAACTGCTTTTTTGCAAACCAGGTTCCGCATCCTAACCCTGAGATGTAATCAATACCTTTGCGATTTTTGCCTGTATAAATCTGGTGTTGCAGTCATTTAAACACTGCGAGATTTGGAGAGCAAATTGCCCCTCATAGTCCTGGCTTCGAAATAAATGTGACTTCTTAATTCGACTCCTTGAGGTGTCCTGGTGTGATTTGCGGGGTACATTACAACAGTAGGAAAGAAGAAAGTTTCACCTTCCAGTGGCATTTCTCAAAATTATAATAAACAACTAATGAAATGGTAACTTTCTGGATTAAAAAATATTTCTATGTCAGTTGTTGCACAGATTTGTGAAAGTTTCCAGTGGATTACTTTCATTTAAGAATTTTAGTGTTCCCATTACAAAAGTTATTTGCAAGGATTTACTTCTCATCTGTAAAAATTTACTCAGAATTACAAATGAATGTTTCCTAGCCAGGGAATAAATTCTTCTTACCCAATTTAATTTTTAATAAGTTTGGCCTTCTTATCTCCTTGAATTAACATGAAGGAGGAAAAGGAAACTGTTGGAAATGTTACAGGGAATCTAGATTAATGCTACCAATAACCTGTTGTTTGAAACACACAATAACAAAATATGATAAGGCATCCTAAACCTATGGTTTCTTCTTTTTTGACATTGACAGGGCAAATTTTAAGAATAAAAAATGATAATTTTATTTATTTTTCAAATTTTATCTAGTGTCACCTATTGAAATAAAATGCCTGTCATGATGATGACAGACAAAATCTATTTACCTCTTTTATCTTAACAAAGATAATCAATGTTCTTTATGAATTTGATTTGCATGAGCACTCAAAGCAAATAAGGAAAAAGGAATATGATTTGCTTATTTTTAAATAAATTCTGATATAAAGCAATTTTTAGGAATCCTTTGTGAAAAGATGCTAATGGAAAATAAATAAAAGAACTGCCCCAGGTTTTAGGAATGAAAATAATATTATACACCAAGATCGCAAGTTAAATGTATGATAGAATCACATATACTTGACAGAGCACTCCACCACTTAAGGGAGACCTGGGAATACCTGTTATTTTGATTGAAATGGAATTTAATGAAATTTGATGTAGAAAACAAAAAATAACGATGATGGAATCAGGTTAGAATCAAGAAGTGAAAGCATGAATCTTAAGAAATGACTGTGGGATTTTGAACTTGCTGAGCCAGAAACAAATAACAAAACCGTCCATGGGCTTAGTCTTCCTGTAATAGAAAAATGCTGCATATGAATCAGTGTGTCACTGAGCAGGTCACACCTGGGCATTCTGTTCCAGGCTAGCACATCACTATAGCTTAGTGACAAGGTGTAAAGGAATAGAAAAGATCTCTGACCATTATGAAGTCTCTCATGGAAAATTCACATTGACAGGAAGGCTTTAAGCTTTTCAGATGAAAAGGCCCCCTTCCAAGTATATTAACACTAGGGGCCCGGTGCATGAAATTCATGCAATGGGGGGTTTCTCAGCCCAGCCTGCCCTCTCTCACATATTGGGAGCCCTCAGGGGGTGTCCTACTGACGGCTTAGGCCCACTCCCCGCTCCCCTTGGGGAGCGGGCCTCAGCCACAGTCTGGCCTCCCATTGTGGGAGGCAACCAGGCTAATCAGGGGAAGCTACCAGCTCCATCACTCCGCTGCTGCAGCCACTGCCAGTCACTGCAGCTACTAAGGTGTTTTCATCAACACAGACTCCAGTGCCTTCACCATGAAAAACTTTTTTTAGGCATTTTGAAGATGTGTCTTTCATAGGTTATGACATTTCTTTCTTTCTTTCTTTCTTTCTTTCTTTCTTTCTTTCTTTCTTTCTTTCTTTCTTTCTTTCTTTCTTTCTTTCTTTCTTTCTTTCTTTTATCCTCACCTGAGGATATGTTTCCATTGATTTTTAGAGAATGTGGAAGAGAAGGGAAAGAAAGAGAAACATCAAAGTGAGAGGAACAGTTCGATTGGTTGCCTCTTGCATGAGTCCTGAACTGGGCCCCGGTCAGGGAGAAGCCTGCAAACTAGGTACATGCTCTTGGTCAGAATTGAACTCAGACCCTGGAGTCAGAAAGCTGAGGTATTATGCACTGAGCCAAACCGGTTAGGACAGGATATGACATTTCTTAGCTCTCCAGCAGTGGACCTTCATTTATTTTTTCTCCCAGAGTATGGTGGAAAAACCCTAGATGCTTATTTGGATTCTTATTACCCAAGTTAATAAGAATATTACCAGTAGCATACAGGGAGCTTAGACAATGAGAATTAAGAGAAGGTATTTCCTCTGTAGTTCATGCCGATGACCAGCTCCACCCCTGCCCCTCCAAACCCAGCTCCATCCCTACCCAGGCCTGTAGCCTCTGGCCTAGGATGTAGGCCTGGGCAGAAGACCCCTAAACCCCTGCAATCACCAGTCTGCTCCTTACCAGGTCGCTGTGATTGCTGCCTCTGCCCCTGGCCAGGCCTGCAATCTCTGCCCGAGGCTGCAGTCCTGGGCAGAAGACCCCCAAATCTCTGCAATTGCCAGCTCCACCCTTTCATAGGTCCCTGCAATTGCCACCTTTGTCCCTGCCCAGGCCTTCAATCTCTGCCAGAGGCTGCAGGCCTGGGCAGAAGACCCCCAAATTCCTGTGCTCGCCAGCTCTGCCCTGTCCCAGGTCCCTGCTATTCCAGCCTCTGCCCCTGCCCAGGCCTGCAATCTCTGCCTGAGACAGGAGGCCTGGGCAGAAGACCCCTAAACTCCTAGAATGGTGGGCTCTGCCCCTGCCCAGGCCTGCAGTCTCTGCCCAAGGCTGCAGGCCTGGGCAGAAGACCCCCAAACCCTGCAATCACTAGCTCCACCCCTTCCTAGGCCTGCAGTCTCTGCCCCTTCCCAAGACTGCAGTCTCTGCCCTAGGCTGCAGGCCTGGGCAGAAGACCCCCAAACCCTGCAATCACTAGCTCCACCCCTTCCTAGGCCTGCAGTCTCTGCCCCTTCCCAAGACTGCAGTCTCTGCCCTAGGCTGCAGGCCTGGGCAGAAGACCCCTAAACCTCTGAGATCGCTGGCTTCACCCCTTCCCAGTCCTGAGGTCTCTGCCAGAGGCTGCAGGTCTGGGCAGAACACCCACAAACCCCTGTGATCATGGGCTCTGCCCTTTCCAAGGTCCCTAAAATTTCTGCCTCTGCCCCTGCCCAGGCCTGCAGTCTCTGCCCTAGGCTGTAGGCCTGGGCAGAAGACCCCCAAATTCCTGTGATTGCTGGCTCTGCCTCTTCCCAGGTCCCTGCAATTGCTGTCTTTGCCCTTTGAGCCCCCGCACCTCCCCTGTTACCTGCCTGGCTAACAGGCCTGGCTACTTCAGTTCCAGGGCTGAGATGGACTGGGCACAGTCATCTTGTGGCTATGGGCACGGCCATCTTTGTCATGGAGTGATGACTAATTTGCATATTACTCTTTTATTAGATAGGATTATTAACACTACCACCACTTTGCTGTCACAACAGGGAGTGGGTGAGGGAAATTGTTTAGAAAGGTAAAGATAAAAAGGGGCTTGAAGACAAAAGAATGTGGGCTCTTCACAAGGGAATGGGACTGTCACAAAACAAAAGAACATGAATTAGAAGGGGGAAAAAGACACAAGTATTCAGCAAAATCAGGAATGAAATTTTATGCAAAAGCTTTTACTGTACAATAAATGCCCAGGTGCTCTCTTTAGTAAGAATGCTACACTTAGCATTCAGGATACAACCTATCGTTTACTGCTGAGGTCTTGCTAGTTTAGTAATCCAATGGATTATGGCTTCCTCTGAGGTTTTGTAGACAACCACTGAAAATAATCCATTCACTAACTTAAATTCTTGCAAGAATTTGGCAAGTCGAGACTTTCAAAATTCCCTATAGCCAAAGGAAAAGCTAACAGTAAAACTGAAGTTAATAAAATCTAACTTTTCTAATTTTTTTTGGAGCTACACTTTCCAACATGGTAGCCACAACCACATGTGGCTTTTTAAATTAAATTTGAATGAATTCAAAGTAAGATAAAATTTACAGTCCAGTTTTTCAGTTGGACTAGTCACATTTCAAGATTTTGGTAGCCACATGTCCTGCTATAGGACAGCAGAGATATAGAACATCTCCCATCCTTGCAGGAAGTTCTAATGGACAAGTATTGGTCTACAGTTTACTAGAACATGTTTATAATATGAGGATTTTGAGTGTACAGAGTAATGTACAGTCTTTTATCTTTACAATATAGAGTGCAGAACTAGGCAGTTTCTGAGTGAAAAATTGATAGATCTGGATAACTACATTCTAATAAATACAAAAATCATTTAAAACTTTTTCTGGAAGGCTGATTTAAGAAGACAAATATATAACACAGAAATGTGATTGGTTTACATGACATGTAAACATATGTTTTCCAAACAAAACTTGTATTTTTATTTATTTACTTGAGGTCTAGTGTGCAAAATTCATGCACAGGTAGGGTCCCCAGGCCTGTCCACCAATCTGTGCCATACTGTGGGGCTACCAGCAGGGCAATAGGGAAGCCCCCACTCACACTCGCCTTGCTGACCTGGCTCTGGCTGCTCGCCCGTCCTGCCCCCCCCCCCCCCCCCCCCCCCCCCCCCCCCCCCCCCCCCCCCCCCCCCCCCCCCCCCCCCCCCACTGCTGGTCAGGGCTTGCAAGCTGGGGCAGCTCCTGCGTTGAGCATCTGACCCCTGGTGTTCAGTGCTTGTCATAGCAACCAGTCATTCTGCAGTTGTTCCTTTGTTCAGTCTATTTCAATATTCTGGTTTTATATAGATAGGTTTATTTTTTAAAATATATTTTATTGATTTTTTACAGAGAGGAAGGGAGATGGATAGAGAGTTAGAAACATCGATGAGAGAGAAACATCAGTCAGCTGCCTCCTGCACACTCCCAACTGGGGATGTGCCCACAACCAAGGTACATGCCCTTGACCGGAATCGAACCAGGACACTTCAGTCCTCAGGCCTATGCTCTATCCACTGACCCAAACTGGTTAGCTCTAGATAGATTTATTTTTATATTGTTATTATTTCAGAAAGGGAGGGAAAGATAGAAACATCAATGATGAGAGAAAATCAGGCTGCCCTGACTGATAATCAAACCACGACCTCCTGGTTCATAGTTCAATGCTCAACCTCTGAGCCATGCCGGCTGGTTGAAAACATGTATTTTTAAAACAACAATGGAATGTTTCAAGTTGATCATGTTAAAAAAAAATCTTAGAAAATTTCCTAATTTCAGAATTTGCATCCTTCTACTTAGTCTTCCATCTATTCAGAGTATGATGTCTGCTATATTTAACACAAAAATATTTAATATTTGTACAAAATACCAGAAAATGACTCAGATGCTATCAAAGCAAATTTATCTTTTGAAATTTTGATGACAAAGATATGATGGGAGATAGCTTTATATTCAGTCACAGAATAAGAGATATTCTAATAATTTATGGCAAGGATATCTAGCTTAAATGGTTAAAAATTTTTTTTTCTCATTGAGGAATATAGCTAGAGCAACATACACACACAAAATATTATTTTAAAAACATCACATCCCAAATGAACTATAAAATTCAGACAAATAAAATTGCACAAGAAGGATGCTAGGGAACTGAGCCACTTCTAATTAATGCTTTCATTATAATGGAAACACCAGCTTTGGAGAGCCCAAAGATATTTAGTGACTGAAGGCTAGGTAGTTTTGTACAAAATGTGGTCAGATACTTATGACACAACCTGAAGAGTAGCCAAATTCCTTAAACAACTATTCACATATACCAGTAAATGCTTTGTTCTTACTTATAAGATTCAAAAGAGGCAAACTAGACTGATTTTGATTATAGATATAGGCACATGGCTAAAACCAGAATTTTAATATGCCACAGATAAATGAAATTCTTATTTTGTATTTTACTCATTTTCCTCTTTCCATTTTTTTCTTTTTCCCCCCCTCCCTCTCTCCCTTCCTCCCTCCCTCCCTCCCGTCCTCCCTCCCTCCCTACCTTTCTTCCTTTTATCATCTACATTTAAAAATATATATATTATCAAATCATGTTGTCCTTTAGTTTTTGTCTAAAAAATTTTGTTTTATAAAAGTTTTGCTTTTAGAATTACATGTGTTAATCATATGTTTGATTTTTCATATGGACTAACGAAATGTAGATCAACTAATCACTTTATAAACACACAACTGGTTTTTAGGGGCATTCCTTCAGTTATAAATCACTGGTTCTCAACCCTGGTTGCTCATTAGCATCACTTAGGGAAGTTTTAATATAGAACATGATTTGTCTCCTAATCAGAACAATTATAAAAGATCCTGTAAGAATTAAGTAGGGCACTACTTTTTCTTTTCAAGTCTCTTGGTTAATATTACTGTGCAGCTATGGTTGAGGAGTATGGATGAGATAAATTCTTTACTATTACTGGGACCCTAAGTTAGAATTAGGTGCAATTCTGGTTACACATCACAAAAAAATAATCGATTTATTTAAGAGACATTATAACATAGAGGAAAAGTGTATTTATATAACTGAAATGATCTAAACTCTATTTACTGTTATTTACCAAAAAAAGGTATTTAGTGTATTCACATCACACAGACACACAAAAATTTAAAATATGAGCCTCAGCAATAGTAAAAAGAATTTTAACATACTTAAAAAATAAATAAAAAATTATGGAGCCAGACAAAAGAATGCCAAAAGAACAGGATGATCATAACTTATATGTTATTATTATTTTTTAAATTTTAATTTAATTTTTCCCCATTTTTTACAGTGGTAACATTAGACTAAGTAGTTGTGATAGATTTTAATTTTCACTAGCATCTTGTGCTATAATTCTCAGAGAGGACAGGAAAATGCAAAATACCATTTTTCACTAGTTTGGGCACATTGTGCAGCTGAACTTGTTCTCCCACAAATGTCTGCATTTCAACTTCATATGTCACCTTCATAATTAGCCAGTGAATATTAATAACAGGAAGAGAGCAAAGGGGAGGGCAGGCATTATAAGCACAGGCAACTGGGCAGCTTCACTAGAAAACTGCAACTTCACTGGGGGAAGGGACCCAACAAGGGGGAAGATGGGCACATGTATAAGGATGGTACTTACCTGTCAGTCTAGCCTGGAAAACAAAGATAATTGGCTGGGGCCCTGGAGCCACTGCAAGGGCAGGAAATCCTGAGTCATAATTGGTTAGGCTCCTAGTTATAAGCCCAAGACAAAGAAGTTCTGGCTCTCTCATTCTTGCTTGCCTGCTCTTGCACTCCTGTTTCTCGCTTACTCTGTGACCCACACTCATCCATCATCCCTCCATAGCCATGTGGTCTTAAGCAGCTGCGTGGCTCAGGGCCATGTGGATGCCACACACAATGGACTGCAGCTAGGAACATAAGCTAAGCTAGCCAGACACTGGACTGGACTACACTTTAGTATGGAGCAGAAGCTCTGGGCAGTGACTTTAATCCTAGCTGTATTGAAGACATTTTCCATGGTGAGATGAGGGAGATGGGTCCTGGGAGGGGATTCTCTTAATGTTATATCATCAACAAAGCTTTCCACGATGCCTCATCCTTCTGTCAGTGCCTCAGCAGATTCTTGTTCCCATGGCATCTCAAGAGCCCCACTTCCACCAGTAAGAGATGGGGACACAGAGGATACCCCACTGGTAAAAATGACAGTAAATTCAGAAAGCAGCCAATCCAGAAAGCCCATGAAAGTTACATCCCTGGGTGATCAGAAAAAAGTCACAGAATTAGAATAATAAAATAAGACACTGATCTCTATGTTGTCTCAGCTTAAAAAGCAGAACAGAACATTTTGCTTCTGCAGACTTGTGACCTTCCCCAAATATGCTGAATGGTCTCATTAGAGATCAGGACAGCCAATGGGCAGTGACCTCAGGACCACTCTGGAGTAAGAGATTACAGACTTTGATGTGTCTTCAAAAACAAGACCGCTGTAAAGTGCAGATAGGAGAGCCATGGAATTTAACTGTAGTAAAGCCAAAGATGGGGTAATGGAAGCAACGTAAGACAAAATGTGTTGGGAGGATATATCGATTTATTTGTATTCTGCTACTTAGAGGGACTTCCTCTACTCACATGTGTTTGGGAGTTACATAGTTGAATTCTGAGAGAACAAAGACTGTGTGAGTCTATTAAAGAATGGTGTTTTGAATGTGTCAGGTTTGGTTTCCTGTACTTGTATTATTGTATGATTTTCTAAAACCAGTACATATAATTTAATTAATTCGTATTTGCTAAGACCTTTGAAATAATGTATTTTGTTCACTTTTGGTGGCAACCCCCTTTCCCCTGGTTTGATATTGTTCTTATCTACGTTCAGAATTCTTTATTCCCATTGATCAAGTGAAAGCTGTGTTTTGGGAGCCCCTGAAGCATGTCTACTTAGCAGCAGGTTAGACACCCAGCAGGTTGTTTCTAAATCCATTTGCTAACAAATTAAAAGAGACACTAAGTGACTGATGGCTGGTGCTCCTTTGATGGCAGGCAAACCTGGGGCTGTTTTCAGAGGCCCAGGTCTCCCCAGGATGCTATGCACAGCAGCAGGGAGCCAGCTTACTCCCTTCAGCAAGTTCCTGGATCCCAGCCTAAGCTGGCAGGACATCCCTACATCCTTTCCCCTTTCAACTGAGTTTGTGTTCTCAGCATTTCCAACGCTTGTTTACACGATGTAATCAGGTCATATTCCAAGATACTAATTCTAAACTGGCTTGTGCAATACTACCTCCTTAGCACAACTCCCGCCTATTCCTATAACTTAATCTGTCACTATCTTGATTACCTCTCTCCAGTCACACAGGTCCTTCGGCATTTCTCTAAATATATCAAGCACATTCCTGACTCCTTTGGTGCAACAACTCCCTTCCCCTCATCATTCCCTGTCCCAAATCTCCATATGTCAGTTCATTTTCTGCTAAAATGATAGCTCTCCAGAGGAGCCTTCCCTCTCAGTGCCCCACGCTGTCTCTATATCCTTCCTGGTTTATACACCTGCCTTCATATTATATTCTTGTGTTTACTTGTTTATTGTGTGTCTTTACCATAAAAATATATACTTTGTGGTGACAAGGATTTTTTCTATTCGCCACTGTATTCCCAGTGCCCCAAATAATATCTGCATATCACAAATGTTTAATCAGTGCATATTAAATGTGTTTACTTAAACTGTAAGCCCCCAGGAGCTTGGTAAGAAAAAGGTGAGTTAACAGTCACTTGAATGCCAAGTGTACACACTTCATGTGTTCCAACTATTTAATCTCCACAATAGTTTCTTGAGGGAGAGGTTGTTCTCATTTTCATTTTATGAAATAGAGATGGAACACATTAGTCTGTCAAGGGAACACAGCTAGAGGTGAACCAAGTTGGAATTTGAACTCAGGTCATTCTGTTGAAAGTTCACACTTTCAGCCTTACACTATACCAAAAGGCATCACATGAGAGATAAGACTTATGCTGAGTGCTGAGTAGTAAGTAGAAGTAAGACCTGGAGGTAGAGGATAGGTGTGCATATTACAAGACAGGGATGGGAATAAATGGAGGGCAGAAAGGTAGTGGAAAAGACTTAGCAAAAGTTTCTAATACCATAGTCTAAAACATTACCAAAGTAGGGAACTGTTTTTATCTGTAGCCACCACTACCATTTGTAAAAGACCAGTCCTAAAGTAAATAAGGCGTCAAGTTATACGACATAACCTGCACAGGAGACATTTTCTTTTAGATTATAGTCATCACTACCAGAACTTTTTCAATCTGATTTCAATCTCCCCAATGTAACTAGAATTTTGAGAAAATCATATGTGTCCTGTATAATTTAACCAAGCTATTGTTATTAGCATATTGGTTTATAACCTTCAAATATCTGGCTTAACTACATTAATTCAAGGAAAACACACACAGTAGTAAATATAATCGGATCTATGGACATCCATATTTACTTAATCTTTTCAAAATTAGTTTATTTTGTTTCTTAAAAGATATAGATTGCTAAGCTCAGGACATATTCAGTTTATCTTAATTTTCTCATCGCAGACATTTCACAAATAGCCTTTAGAACCTCTATTCCACAGGAAAAAAGAATTAGTAGTGCTTGGGAAATACCTGCCTACTTCATTCATAGAGCTGCAATTCCCATTTTAAAGCAGGAAAAAATGGACAAATCTTTCAAAGGCTGCATATTCTTTTCCTAAACGGTGGTGTACTAGCATAAAACACAATGAACTCTTTCATCCTTTTCTACATTTTTGTTGTTTTATTGATTGAATGTTTTTGTTGTTCTTCATTCTCACCAAAAAAAGATCTTTCATTTTTCTGTTCATCCCTTTATGTTTTACTATTTTCTAGTGAGGTAACATTTAAGTCAGAGTGTGGATTGGTATTCGACTCCTCTGTAGCAACAATGTGTACTATAAAAAAATAAGAATCAAATGTATAGATGGCTCCTCACTCTTCCAGTAAGAGTAATATTCACAGCCTTATTGAGTCATGGGCTGACATCCTTGGAAAGGCTGGAATAATTAACTCTATTTTATAGACACACAAATTTCACTGCTATTTAAAGATCGTGGGAGGCCTAATAAAATAATCTACAATAAGTAACACTTTTCAAGTTCTTAATATATGTCAAGCGCATGTATTATATACAGTGTCTAATGCTTACTACAAATCCAGAAATGCTGTTATTGCTATTCTCACCATTTAATAACTTAAAGTGACATGGGCCATTTTTTTTTTTCTGCACTTCTAATAAGTGACAGATCCAAGGTTTAAATTCAATTTGTCTGTCTCTGAAGCCATCTCTCTAATCACTTTTTTTTGTTGTTGTTCAAATAAAGAGGCAAAAATATTGTCAACTGATCACTACATTTGCTGGTCACCTAATATAGGAAGGAATTATCAATATCTTAAGAAATTTGAGATATTGATACAGGCAATAATGACCAGCATTACTTGACAGTGTATGCTTAGTGCCAAAATATGCTTATTAGATGATAGGTATATTCAAGTGGTCTATGGATCCAGATTGTGCCAGCTTGGGAAAGCCCAATGTTAAATTTTTAGGAATTTTGCAAACTAGTTATGAAAATAGATATTATTAAAAATTAAATTATATAACTTTATGATTAACTAAATTTTGGGAATACTCAAAATGCACCACTCCTTAATTATTTTATGACATTTTACTATTATTATTACCTGTGTTCTTGAGGTTATTTAGATCGAGTGTATTTGGATGGTGAACATGCTGCTAATGGAGGGCTACTTTATGTCTCTTCTCAGCTCCACATTCAGGGATGTCACAGTTTGAGATTGGCCACATGTAAGTATTTACACCACAGAAATAGGTAAACAATATAAATTACTAGTACAGCTGGTCTGATTTATTGTTTTGTTGATTGGCTAGTCTTAAGAAAATGATGGAGAAAATGTTAATAAATCATACAAAGTTTAAAAATGCTTCATGCATAATTATCACATTGTGAATAGCACAGAATTAAGAAATATTTTTCCAGGATTCAAAAATCACCATCCAAACCAAAAAAGAAGTTGCTCTCACATCACCGCATGACAGATGAGTGAAGTTTTAATTTATGTCATCACTGTATCACTTTCTTCTTACTAGTTAATGTGACCAAAAATATCAACCAACATTTATGCTGGGATTATAATAATTTGTCAGTTATAACAATAGTTTGGATGCACATACAAAAGTTTGCAAATATCAGCAAAATATCCTGTAAGCATCATTAGGCTATATAGAATTTATAACAAAGAGTAGTGTATATTTTTCTTTTTGTAAATTATGTGTGTGCTCCACATCCACTATATCAGTAAAATGTATAATAAGCTTAGTGTACATATGCCATCATACACCTTTGCATCTGCTGTTAACCAGTTACCAGTGTGGCAATAAGACAGTCATGATCTCATCTCTCACAGAGCATAGAATTTTTCAACTTATGATAGGAAATTTAAAATACTTGATGCATCTGACATATATTTAAAATATCAATGTGTAAAAGAATTATTATGAATACTTATGAGAACTGAAAATCATTCTTTCCAATTTTTTTCTTGATTTAGATTTAATCTCTTATAGGCTCTAGCAGAAATCACTGGGATAGTTATAAAGAGCCCACAGCATCACTGAAATGGGTTTCTCTCTTTGATCTTGAGAAATTGCAGCAGGGAACTCTCCATCTGTGAAGAAGCCAGTGACCTATTTCCTACTACTTGATGCCCTGAGGTGTCCAGAGGCAGAGCAGCCATCTCCGCAGACAGAGCTTTTGCAGGGGAGATACATGACTTGCAGAAAGACTGACTTGGGCTGGGGTTGGGGCTGGAGAGGGAGGTTGGGGGGTGTTTCAGGGCCATTGAGAATGGATGAGGGATAAAGAGCAACACTGTGAAGGGATCCTGAGCCCTCTCTATGGCCTCTGCAAGTCTTTTTCCTACCAGGACTGAAACAGAAGGGAGAACATGGCTCTAAATGCTGGAAACATTTAGCAAATTACAGAGCTCCTTTTCAAAGGGAAATATATAGTTCTCCAGCAATCAATAAACAGTGAAGAATATATATATGTAAATAACTCTAGTGTAGCTCATAGAATAGTTTTTGAAAAGATGATTTGTTTCTCATACAAATAAATTTGTGAAACAACCTGGCATATTTGGTAATAGCAAAAGACTGCAAAGAAAGTTTGGTTCTTATCTCAGGTAAAAGGTATAAAATTAAATAATTTAATAGTATAATATATGTGAGCATTATTTTTTATTTTAGGATTTTTAAAAATTGTATTTATTTATTCATTTATCCTCCCTGAAGATATTTTTCCATTGATTTTTTTAGAGAGGGAGGGAGAGAAAAGGGAGAAACATTGATGTGAGAGAGACACATCTATTGGTTGCCTCCCATGTGTTCCCTGACTGGGCTAGGGATCAAACCTGGAACCCAGGCCCATGCCCGTGACTGGGAATGGAAGCCACAATCTTTCAGTCTGCAGTCGATGCTCTAACTATTGAGCAACCAGCCAGTGCTTTTTATTTTAATTTTAGTTTGCTTAATAAGTACTTTAGGCATAACAAACATTGTTCCTGTTTGTTTTGTTTTAACAGTGCAAATGCCCATACCACTGCCTCTCCAAATATTTAAAATTCATAAAACAAAATGTTTTATGTTGCTATGTTTCATTCTTCTAGCAACAGAGAGAGTCAATATATAGCCTAGAGTCAAATGATCATAATTAGCTTGATAGATTGGTCAAATCTAAAATGGTGAAATTTAATTAGGATAAATTCAAAGTCCTTCCCCAAGTCTGAAACTTAACTGTGTAAGTACTTGAGGTGTGATTTATCTGCAGCTAATTGCATAAGTTTGATATGATCCATCAGGATGATATGGACAGCAATTTGCCAGTTTGATGTAGGAGTTCTTGGAGAAGGGCACATTACCAGATATCAGTATATATTTATTTTGCACTAGCGATACCACACCAAGAGTGTTATGTTCAATTTTTTTGCTATATTGACAAAGTGAAAAGCTGCCACAAGCAAGAGGACCAGAATGACAAATGGTCTATAAAAATAAATACATATCTTTATGAATAGCTTACAGAATGAAGAATGTTTTCATGGGCAGAGACAGAAAGAAGTATAACCTGCTTTTCAATATTTGAAGGACATTCATGGTGAATCAGAATGTGTGGCTCCGCAATACAAAATTTATATGACCAGGTGCTACTTTCATAGAGTTACTTTTTAAAAATATGTATTTTTATTGATTTGAGAGGAAGGGAGAGGGAGAGATAGATAGAAACATCAATGATGAGAGAGAATCATTGATTGACTGCCTCCTGCACATTCCACACAGGGAATCAAGCCTACAGCCCTGGCATATGCTCTGCCCAGGAATTGAACCAAGACCTCCTAGTTCAAAGGTTGACACTCAACAACTGAGCCACTCCAGTCAGGCTCATAGAGTTAACTTTTAGCTTAAAAGTGAAAGGAGGCCCTGACCAGTTTGGCTCAGTGGATAGAGCGTCAGCCTGCGGACTCAAGGGTTCCTGGTTCGATTCTGGTCAAGGACATGTACCTTGGTTGAAGGCACATCCCCAGTAGGAGGTGTGCAGGAGGCAGCTGATCGATGTTCCTCTCTCATCGATGTTTCTAACCCTCTATCCTTTTCCCTTCCTCTCTGTAAAAAATCAATAAAATATATATTTTTTAAAAAGTGAAAGGAGGACTCATGGGAAAGCTCTCTGAAGAAGAAAGGGCTGCTACATTTGGCTCTGAGCTCTATACCTTTAAAAGGATTTAGGCAGAAACTACATGATCATTTTTGTAGAGGAAGTTAGAGCCTCAAGACTTGGAATAGAAAGCATTTAGTTTCTTTCCAAATATTAAGTCTGAAAATTTGTAAAATCTCACTCACATGTCAAGACACAGAGATCATCATAGCAAGGAAATTGGATTCTAACTCAGGTTGTGCAAAAGTTGAGGTCAGGAAGCCACAAAAAGAAATTTGTAAAACAAATAATAAAAATAAAAAGTGGGAGAAGAGTGCAAAGAAACAAATGTGGTCAGATATTATAAGTCACTGTTGAAAGCCTGAGCTAGAAGGTCCAAGGACATAAGAAGAAGGAATCCAGAATTAAAGGAAAGCAACAAGAAGTCCCTGAGCCAACACATATGGAGGTAATAGCCAAGGAAATGTCAGATAATACAGAGAATGAGGTGTGAGCCATTGGATTAAGTTGACTTTAGAGACTGAACTACCTCTAGAATTCCAGTCACTTGAGTAAATAAATCCCTTCTTATTTAACAAAAAGGTAGTAAATACATCAGAGGAAAAAATACCTCAGTTTAAAATTGGAAATTTCAAGTCACAGTTTTATAGGCATAATATATTTCCTTTAACAAAAACAAACAAACAAAACAAAACAAAACAAAACACCTTAACTT
>PVJC01004110.1:0-65920 GCA_004026665.1 Murina feae | reverse complement strand
CACTTTTCTTAACACAAAATGGAGTTATACTTTACACACTACTGCATAAGCACCTTTTGTTGCCTAATAGAATATCACAGACAACCCTGAAAGTCACTGCATATAGATTCAAAGAACCTACCAGCTCATTCCCAGTGGTCCACAACATTCCCCAGGACAGATGTAACCAAATGTATCCACCATATCCCTAGAGGTGGACACTGAGATTATCACTGTGAAGAACTTCACGATTGAAAAAGTCTTTTTATGGATAAAGTTCTGAAAGTGGGATTGGTGGGGCAAAGGGCATGCCCATTTCTTCTTTTTTTTTTTTCTTTTTTAGTATGTTTTTATCAATTTTAGAGGAAGGAAAGGAGATGGAGAGAGAAACATCAATGAGAATCATTGATCAGCTGCCTCCTGCATGTCCCCTACTAGGGGTCGAGCCCACAACCCAAGTATGTGCCCTGACCAGGAGTCAAACCAGTGATGGGTTGATGCTCCACCGCTGAGCCACACCGACTGGGCCCCATTTCTATTTTAATAGTGCTTGGTGGAAAATGGTACTTTTTTATATTTTTATTTGCATGTCCCCAGCAATTGGAGTGGTCATGTGTTTTTCTCATGTTTGTATTTTCTCTTCTGTTTCATGCTTTGTCCATTTTTCTATTGTTTGACTTTTCCTAATTAATCTGTAGGAATTCTGTATGATGAACTATGAGGGATATGAGGCTTGGATACTATCTGTCTTCTGCACAACAAATATTTCTCCCCATCTATTATTGTCTCTAGACTTGTTTGTGGAGTCTCTCACCATGTTGACATTTTAAAATCTTATATGATCTAATCGGCCTTTTCCTTTATGGTCCTGGTTTCCTGGCTTGCTTGAGAATATACTCCCTGCCCCCACGATTATACAAGACTTTTCCTAAATATTTACCATGCATTAGACTTCTAATTTTTCATATTTAGAAAATTTACCCAGAATGACACAACTTTCTATCTTTACTTATCATGGGCAACCTTCCTAATTAGCTTACACTGATTATCTCGCTCTTTTTAAATGCTGCATCCTACATACACTAACTTATTTACTTTGGGGTATTTCTGGATACTGAAGTTATTCCCGGTTTTAAATACTCTTTAGTAACAGCTACCATTATTGAGTGCTTATATAATAGCAGCACAGACATAACTACATTGCACTTATTAGCTTATTTAGCCCTCACATCAAGTGTGGGGTAGGTTCTACTACCTCTTTTTACAAATGAGGAAAAACAT
Organism: Murina feae; assembly: GCA_004026665.1. Classification (NCBI taxonomy): domain Eukaryota; kingdom Metazoa; phylum Chordata; class Mammalia; order Chiroptera; family Vespertilionidae; genus Murina; species Murina feae. Next base: position 64,660 of record PVJC01004110.1, on the reverse strand, counting down.
CTTGTCAAGATCACACAGCTGAGAAATAAGTGGTAAATCTAGGATTCTGATCCAATCCAAGGTGAAAAGACTCAAAAATCCCACTCTTATCCACCATATGCACTTTTTCTAGTATTTACAAATATGACCTGAAATATCCCATACTTTGGTTTCTGTAAGGACAGAGAAAGGGGGAAAACAAACATTTATTATGTTCTTCCTCTACCCCAAACTCTGTATTAGAGACTTTCACAGGTTGTCTCCTGGAGTTCTCAGAGAAGTCCTTTAAGTGGTGGGGTATCCACTTTAAAGCGGAAACTCCACGAGGCTAAACCGCTCAGCCAGGCTTTGTTGGTGACTATGGTGGGTTCAAGTCCAGTTCCATGCTATTCGAGTCTTAAAACTGTTCACTTAGAAAGACGTTCACCAGTTTTACAAACAACACATTGATTTATTCTTCCTTTTGCTACTGCTGTACCGTTTCCCTGGGATACGTTACCGGAGCAAGTCTAAGGGTATGACTACTTGAAGGGCTTCTCATCTACACGGCCAAACTGTTACCACTTTCAAAAGGGCTGCCCCTCCGCTGCCACCAGCACTATGGGAGCTTCAAGTCCCACAGATTCACACATTCAGGTGGGAAACTGAGCTTCCAAGAAGGTGCCACATTTAATTCATTGAGCACCTAGCATAAGCAGTTTAGAGCGATCTGGAGGGAAAGCCGTCTTTTAACGAAGGGGCAAATCTGACCCCCCCAAAAAAGCCTTTACTGACGCGGTACCCCTTGGGGAAAGCGCTCCCATCAGCTGGGCCCGGAATGGGGATCCAGGGGAAGGGCCGGGCCCGTGTGGGGAAAGGGGATGGGGGGCAGCGCCCGCGGGGCCTTAGCCCCTGGCGGGGCGGCCGATGAGTGGGGAGCGGCCCGTCACCACGGCGACAGGAAGGCGGGATGGGGCCCGGCTGGGCGAGAGGAGATTACGCGCCAGGAGCTCCGACCGCCGAGACTCCGAGACGCCGCGCCCCGCCCACGTGCAGGGCCGCTGCCGCAGCCCGACCACCGACTGGCCCCGATCCGCGCGGAATCCTGGCCCCGCCGGTGCGCCCCAGTGACCCCAGACAAGAGTTTTCTCCTGGGCCATCAGTCACCAATAGCCCCTCAATGCAGGGCGTGCAGTGGGCGCTTTGAGTGCGCAAGGGCCCCTCTCTGTTACCAGAGTGGCCCTCCTAGGACTCCAGAAGAAGGTGGGGTGACGTGAACTCTTCCCACAGGTGGGGTTAGGTCAGGACAGAGTCCAGAACCCCGAATGCCCTTCTCTTCCACAGCCCGACAATGAGGGGCTTCTCCCCCTTCAAGGCTGATCGGAAATCTCTAACAGTAGCATTTGCATTCTGCCTTTCCAAATTCCTCAAATTCCCAACATAAAATTCAGTTGGCTGCCAGACGGCCAGGGAGGAGGGCAAGGAGAGTGCACAGGGGCAGCCAGGAGCCAGAAACTGGACCCAGCCCTCTGCACAGACAACTTTGGGGGTGGGTAGAAATTCTCACACGCACACAGAGCCTCCCTTTAATCACCCCACTGCCAAAACCAAACGTCTGGAGACAACAGCAAACCACCCTGGCATTCAAGGCCCTGCCCATCCTGGCACTGACCCTCCTGTACCTGTCAGGCCTCCATAGCACCCATTCCACTGCACACAATTTGCCTGCTGCAATGTCTTGCTTGCTTGCTCGCCCTCTTGGTTCCTTGGCAATCCTAAAGGGTTCATTTAACCCTTCACGGTACCTTCTTACGGGATTTTCAAGTTTTTGTGTCTTTGTGTGTTTTTGTTTTGTTGCATTAAATTGCCTTAAGAACCATACTGTCTGGCCCTAGCTGGTTTGGCTCAGTGGATAGATCATAGGCCTGTGGACCAAAGGGTCCTGGATTTGATTCCGGTCAAAGGCAGATACATTGGTTGCAGACTCCTCCCCAACCGGGCCCCAGGTCAGGGTGAGTGCAGGAGGCAACCCATCGATAGATTTCTCTCACATCCATGTTTCTGTCTTTCCCTCTCTCTTCCACTCCCCCTAAAAATGGAAAAACACCTGGGTGAGGATTAAAAACCATACCCACTGTAACACAGCTATGGTTGATAGTGTGCCTACTGTGTGCCAGGCCCTTTCATACACTATCAAATCTTGTCAACAACCCCAGGAGATAGGTAATATCACTCCCATTGACACATAAGGAAAAGCTGGTTCATTAACTTGTCCAGGGTCACAGAGCTAGGAATTAGGTTGGCCTGACTCCAGATTCAGGCAGAACATGAGTCAAAGGCACCTGACTAGGAGACCTTTGTTCTGCTAGATATTCTGGCATTAACTCGGTATGACTCTTCTTGGACAAGTCCCTCCCTTTCTCTGAGCCTCAGTCTCCTGGGAGAGAAGTGGAGATGATGAGAGTGCCTTCTTCCCAGGGCAGTTGTGGGCTCTGCAGAGGATGTGAGGCTGGGCTCACAGGCCAGCCCCTTCTCCTGGAGAAATCTGGTTTATAGGCATGCCCCTTCCCTGTTAGCTTACAAGTACTGACTCATGGAAACTGAGTTATCTGTGTCCCCTACAACCCAAGCAGGCCTCTCCTGGAAACAAGTCTCCCATTCCTCCTGGCACGTGGGTAATAATAACACCATCAGTCTCTGGGCCCTCGGCTTCCATTCTCTGTACCTGGTCCTGTTCCTCCCTTCGCTCCTCCCCCAGACTCCCCAGGCCCTGCTCCCCCTCTCCTCCCCATTCAAACTTGCTCAAGGATAAGCCACTCATCAGTCAGTTACAGGCAGTTGAGTATGAATCCAGTTACTAGGAAGCTCTTCCCAAAAGATGCATGTTATCAGCCCGGGATTCTGGACAGTTACTAATTTGGGGGTAGTAGGCCCCTCCCTCTCCCCAGGCTGGAAGGCTGGTCCTGCCCAGTGCATCTGGAATTCCATATTTTTATACTTTTATTGGTTTTTCTTTTCCCCTGCCCTCACTCCACATCCTGAGCTGGGAAAGAGGGTTTATATGAGCCCACTAATTAACAGAGAACAGAAGCCTTTTTATTTCATAAATAAAAACATAGATACACTGTACAAGTAGAAATGCAGAATGCTCCCTGGGGAGTGTTTAAACTTTTAAAAATATTCCCCCAAGGGTCTGGGTAGGTGAGCCCTGAGGGGTTTTTCCAAGAAAGACCTTGGGGGGCGGGGGGCTGGGAGGAGTGGCTGTCCCTTAGGAGAAGGGACTTCCGTGGGCTCTGAGCTGGGCCCTTTTGCAGCGCAGCCCCAGCTCATAGTGGCCTTCTGTGTGCTCCTTCCTGCCCAGCTGAACCAGCCTCTCCCCACTTAGGTTTCTTTGCTGGGCTCTGGGCAGAGGTGAGAGAAGAGTTAGTCACAGCGGTCTCCAGGTCTCGTGGGCCTGGTTCTGGTGAGGTCAGATCACTGCTCTCTGGACTTTTCTCCATCTGAGGGATGGAAAGGGCAGGTGAGATGAGCCTTGGGGTCTCCCACACTAAAGTCCTGGGCTGAAGGCAGAACCAGAGCTCACCTGTAGGTGGCTGGACTTTGACATATAGGCAGATATGGGTTTTAACCTCATGACAACACAAAACAGCTTCTGCCTTTCTACCAATGCCCCAGACACGTAAACTGAGGCTCAGTGCTGACCACCAGGCCCCGTGAAGAAAGCCAAGCAGAAGTGAATCATACCTTCCTGCAAATTTGGAAACAGATCTAGAGCAGTGATTTGCAACCAGTGTGCCACAAGGATTTTTAAAACATGCCATACCAGAACATTTAATCAGAGCCACTGATGTCTTTTCCCTTAGATTGTCAAATTTAAAAATGACAACAGCCAACACAATAATGTCTGGTGTGAATGAATCAAAATTATACCTTTTTTGGGGTCAGATTGGCAAAAATTATATTTTTTGATGTGCCACAGAATTTTAGTGATTAGTTTATGTGTACCATGAAATTAAAAAGACTGAAAATCTCTGGTCTAGAGAATTCCAACTGTCACAGTCCCCTTGGAAATCACAATGTACAAGTTGAGTGACCATGACTCAGGTTCCCTGGCTGCGACCCTTGACTAATGGGAAGGTTGTGTGGACACATTAGAGGAGAGAGGCCACTCTAAAATACAAGATGAAATCAGCTCCTCTTCCTTGAGTGCAAGGGCCTGCGTGGGGCCATCTGGTGGCCAGGCCTCCTCACTGCAGGAGCTCCAAAGGCTGGGAGGCTCAGTTTTCTAGTTTGATTTCCCAGAGTTTCCAGAAACAATCTGAAAGAATTTTTAGCCCCAATCATGATGCAGTCGGAATTCAGAGGAAGCCGATTTGGCTGCTGGAGCAGTTTCCACTCTGTCTCTGACACAGGAAGGGCTTCTTCCTACCTGCTCTCCAGGGATCCAGAGTGCCAGGCTGCTATGGAAACATCTGCATCCCACCCCAGAGATCCCTGTACCATAGCATGATGGGGAGGTTGAGGTACCAGAAAGTCCAGTCTCTGGTTGCAGACACATAGATAATAGGGAAGAGGACAGGCCCCAGAAGTAATTCAATAATTAATGTGTAGAGCAAAGCCTCGCTTGCTGTGTGACTTTGTACAAATGACACACCATCTCTGAGCCTGTTTCATTAGAAAAGGAGGTACATTGTGCAGATCAGATGACATAATGTGTGCAAGCGGCTTTGCACATGATAATGAGCTGTGCTTATCATTATTTTTCAAGTAGATATTTCTACTGTTACTTCTCATCCTCTCTGGTGAGGGGCCCTCCTAGCACCACTTCCCGGAGGAGGACACAGGACACTTGAACAGCTTGCTCCAGAATACATTTAGTAAGTGGTTAGTCAGGAATTCAAACACCAGCTATTTCAGGAAATGCACACTGAAGACAGAGGGGCATTGAGGTGTGATGCTAGAAGACTACTTCCGTCTGGATCCAAGAAAAGAAATAATATGGGCAAATGAGAATAATGAAGCAAAATGGGACAGAATGTAAACAATTGATGAATTTGGCTATACAGGTTATAGGGGAGCACTCTGTTTTCATTTTGCAACTTTTTCATAAATTTTCATTTTGCAACTTTCTCATAAATCATGTCAAAAAAATGTTTGAAAGCCCTGCTATTTCAAAACTCTACCTAGTTTCCTCCTCGCACTTCTGGAGAGCAGATGAACCCAGACCCCTCCGAGTTCTTTGCTCCAGATCAGTGGCCCAAGAACGTGACTGCTGGCAACAGCCCTGCAATCTCTCCGTGGAAAGCTAGAGGCGCCCTGCCGGGCAGCTAAGCTTTCTCAGGGCCTCTCCCAACCTCCTGTCTCCCAGCCCCCCACCTCACGCCCGCCCAGGTCCCTGCCAGGCTGTGGTGCAAGGCCGAGGTGGGGTTTATTTATAAGTTCCCGCTGATTATGAATCACTGGAGGAACTGCTTGCAGACTGGAGACAAAAGTCTGGGGCCGCCTGGCCAAGAGGAAACACTCTTTACATTTGACTTTCCCTTTGGCACAGGCCTCCCCATGCCGGCCCTGGCCAGACTCTGCCAGCCCCTTCTGTTCTCAGAGGCAGAAGTCCTGTCGGCGTGGCCTGTCGGCCTTGCTGTGTAAACAGGACCCAGGGATGGTGGCCCAGCCCCACACTGGAAATGAGCCTGCCTTCCGCAGCCTGGCTACTTCCTCCTCACATCCGGAGACTCCTCAGAGTTCAGATGAGGGCTCTTGGTAGGGGCAAGGGGAAGCTGGGGTTTTGCCCTCTGTGGTCTTCGTCAGTCTTGACAAAGGGTCAATAGACAAATGGAGGAGCAGAGGACACTTAGGCAGCTGTCAAAGCCCAATATAAGGAAGGAAACCAGCACCCCCCACCCCCCACCCCAGCCCCATCTGCTCCCTATTGTAGTTCACAGTTTAGTTACATTAAGTGAACATGTACTGAGCACCTACGATGTACCAGACTCTAAGTAAGGTGCCTGTGAGGCAGGGGGGGCATGGAGATATCTTATTCATATCAACATTAATTCTTTTCACTCAACTTTAAGGGCAGAGTTAATCTTTTTTATCATTTTTTAAATAATTCTTTATGTTGAAAGTATTACATATGTTCCCTTATTTCCCCCACTGACCCTCTCCAGCCCACCTCCTCCCCCTCTGCCCAGGCCTTCAGCACCCTATTGTCTGTGTCCATGGGTTATGTTTATATGCACAGAAGGTCTTTCGTTGATTACCTCCCACCCACCCAACCTCTCCTGTCTTCCCTCTGAGATTCCTCACTCTGTTCCATGCTTCCCTGTCTCTGGATCCACTCCATCAGTTTATTTTGTTACTTAGATTCTATATGAGTGTGATCATGTGATACTTGTCTTTCTCTGACTGACTTATTTCACTTAGCATGATACTCTCCAGGTCGCTCCATGCTGTCTCAAAGGATAAGAGATTCTTCTTTTTTGCTGCTGCATAGTATTCCATGGTATAAATGTAACACAGTTTTTTTTATCCACTCATCTGATAGCCATTTGGGCCGTTTCCAGATCTTAGCTACTGTAAATTGTGAAGGGCAGAGTTCATCTTGATTTATGATGCATCTGATCCTACAAAGTGCCTAGCATGATACCCACACATAGTAGAAGCTTGAAAAGTTGCACTGACCTGGATTAAACTAGGGCAGGTAAACTGGAAGAAGCCCAGCCCACTCCCCTTTCAGGGCCTCTGTCCCCACCCTGCCTTGGCATTCTGTGACCTATTCCTTCTTGGAGCAACTTGATTTCCCTTTATGAATATCTTGTTTTAAATATGTTTTTGTTTTAGGGAAAGACAAAAGGAGAAAGAGAAAGGGAGAGAGACAGAGATCAGCTGCTTCCTGCATGCCCCCTTACTGAGGATTAAGCCCGGAACCCTGGAATTGACTGGTGACCTCTCTGTGCAAGGGACATCACTCAACCAACTGAGCCAAACCGGCCAGGGCCCCTTTGTAAATATCTGAACCAGGTTTCTATCTGAATAATCATGTAGGCGATTTGATTTTAGGAAGTGCTCAAAACCCTCACCTCACCTCACTTCACCCTGAAAGATCCACACTGCTCTGAGATGTCACCAGCATTGAGGCATTTTCTGAGTTGAGCATTGCCCTCCCTCCAGAGAGTCATCAATCTGATGATAGATCTCTCCTCTGTGGGTAGCACCTCTAGGGTGAATGAAGGGAGTTCATTCCAGGTTGTTGGCATTGTATCCCCATTTACAGATGAGAAAACTGTGGCTTAGAGAACTGACATACTTATCAGGGCTGATGCAAAAATTGTCAGGTTTTGAGCTCAGCTCTCTATAGCCAATGCCTGGGATTCTTCACAGAGAGTCAAACTATTCCCCTTTATCTGATGCCATCTTCAAGCAGGAGGAAATGGGGAAAACTACATCTCCCTAGATGGAGGGAAGGATGAAAGTCAAGTCCAAAAGCTTGGTGTGCCAACTGTTCCAGGCTATGCCCAGTGCAGCCTTCTCATCACTCCATTTATCTATAACCCCATTTAACAGAGGGCAAAATTAAAGCTTGGAAAGGTTGGGATGGGCTCAACGTCATCAAGCTGATGATGGCAGCCAGGACCCTTACCAGGCCCCCAACACTGTCTGGAGAACCTGGGGTTGGTACAATTCCATGGAAAAGTCACCTTTTCCATGACCTGCAAGGAGAGGGCTTTAGGGTAGACGTGATGCAGAGCTTTCTTATGATGGAGAGTGTGGGGGATAGGCAAACATCTGAAGAGTATTTATTACAGTGGCTTCTGTTTTACCTGCCTCAAGCCTTTGGCAGGAGTCCTGCACAGCTGCAAAGAGCACAGCCTTCTCCTTTTCTCAATGGGAACCTACTCCCTGCACTGCCTGGCTCTAGAAGCCTCTCCCAGAGGAGATGGGTTTACCACCAAGGCTTAAATCCCACTTACTTACTAGCTCAAGGGCCTCTGGTAAATCTATTCGAGGGTCAGTTTCCTTATCTCTTCACCTGAAAAATGGGGATAATATTAGTCATTCACAAAGCTGTCTTTGGGATGAAATGAGTTAAGACATGAGATATCTTCACAGAGCAAAGCGTCAGCAAAGACGCTTTGGTGGCCTGCATGGTCTCATTATTTCACCTCCTAAAGTACCTGAAGGAGGACAGGAAGGGTGATAAGATGCTGTGTCCTGTTTTTTATCTGTACCTTTCCCTCTTCTTGTTTCTACCCATCTGTCCTTGCCCGTTTTACCAAACAAAATGGTATGTACCCTATCAATTCTTAATGATGACCAGAGTGATTAGACCCGGAGGTACAGGAATGGGCTCAGGACTTCTCCAAGTCCTGTCTGACCAGAGAATTCTGGGAGCTGAAGCCCCACTGAACAAGATCTTCTAAAGCCTCTTGCCTCAGTCAATAAGCAGGGCTTTTACATCCATTGTCCCACTTAACTTCACAGCAATCCTACTGATTAGACATCTTGAGTCTCATTTTACAGATGAGAAAAATGAGGCTCAGACAGGCTAAGGGACTTGCCCAAAGTCACTAGGCTAGTAGGTGGTTTCAAACGGAGGGCAGGGGCTCAGTTGTACTAGTTTCAGTAGTTGAGCCTTGGTGAATAGGAAAGGCCTGAGTCTAAATCCTGGACCTGGCTCTTATGAACTGTGTGCCTGGAGCAAGTTCACTCCCCTAAGACTGTCTGTAAATAGGACAATGACACTCTATTGGTTGTGAAGAAATTTAAATGACACAATATGTACAGGTGCCCCAATGGAGCACTTGGTCCATATGGGGCCAAATTAATGTTTCATGGGCCATCCCTCCCCCTTCCACCCTCACTCCCGCCCCTGGAGTTCTCCAGGGAAATCTTCCTTGTCAATGATGACCTCAGTGTCCCAACCGAAGAGCAGTAAGGAGGTTTGCACCAACTCCAGGTGGAGGGGCTTGGCTGGGAAACATAGACTCATTAGCCGCTGAGCTCCAACGTTTCTCTCTGTGCTGGTGGTGCCTGGCACAGTGCCCACACTAAGTGGGTGCTTGGTAAACATCGCGGCATGAATGGATGGATGGATGTTGTTTGGATGCCGAAGGTCGGCACTGCCACCCATTCGCTGATCCAGGAGACAATGGGATGGCCTATTTCGAATGAGGGGCTGTCCTAGAATGTCTGAGTGGTGAGGTCACTCACTGGCTTATGTGCACTACTTACAGGAAGCATGCTAGCTCAAGAACGCCTGATGCCAGTCGGCAGACATTTCCTGACTGGCAAAAGTCCCCTATCTCTTCCTCTTCCTCCCCACTGGCCTCCAGGCCTGGCCCCAAACTGGCTTCTCTCCTAGCCTGAAGTCCCACCCTGAGATTGGAATGCCTGTGAGTCACCTGAGATCCTTACCGCCTTCCTCCCTCCTAAGGACCCAGGACCACCACTGGGTTGGAGGAGACAAAGCTGCTGTCCTCTACAAGGCCACCTCCTTCCTTAGAGGCCCTGGGACCCCACTATGAGAGGCCCCCCAAATTGACCCCATACAGCCTAAGCCTGGCCCTGGGGCAATACCCCAATGGACCCTTGTGTTATACCATGAGACAAGGGGGCCACATTATCAAATGATGCCCAGGTGCTTCAGAAGCATAGCAGCCCTCACTGTGGCTGACAGAGGGTGAAACTGAGGCCCCTACAGGTTAAAACAATTTTTCCAGGACTGCCCAGAAGTCCAGAGGGAACTCCTGCCAAGAGCCAGGACTGGCTCCTGCTTCTCCACAGTCTTTGAGCAAAATCCTCCTCTGGGCCTCTTCTTCCTCCCTTGAGAAATGAGCAGAAAGGGTTGGAGAAGCCAGCCTTCTGTCCCTTCCAGCCTTCTGACTAGAAGTACATTCTCCCCCCCTATCAAGCCCACCCATACCCCTCTGTGTAATTCACCAAGGCCCCTCGCCATCCTCTTCTGAGCTTTTTCGGCTTCAGTGACAGCTCAGCAATCCCTCACTTGCATACACCAGCACAGTTTTAAAAATCACTTTCACATACAATACTTTTTAATTTTTCCTACACTCCATTTTACAAATGAAGAAACTGAGGCCCCTCAGAGGGGCTGCCCCTATAGCTGATCAGTGGCAGACCTAGGTTTGAACCTGTGCCTGCAGGGGCTGTGTCTGGCACAAACCAGATGCCCAACAGGCTTGTGTGGGCATCATTAGCCCTTCCAGGTCAGCCTGCCCATTGAAATGGGGGCCTCCTAGAGAGGGAGCTCTGCCCAGGGAGTGGGTGGGACCTTCAGATCCACAGCAGGACCAAATTAGGAAGCACTTCTGCCTTCCCATATTCTCTGGTGGTCACCATAACTAGAGAGCAATTTCCTCAGTTTCTCCATCTATAAAATGGGAACAGCAATCATGCCCTCGGGGGATGGTGTGAGGACCTACTGTGCCAAACAATCTCTCTGCTCTGGCCCAAGGTAGCTGGTACCTACCAGGTTCTGGGGTTTAAAAGAAGGAGCTGGCCCTAAGCCACCAAGGCAGACTGGGAGCCCACACCTCAATCTTCCAGCCTCAGCACCGCTCACATCAAAGCCCAGCCACTCACCCTGCCAAACCCAAACCTGGCTGGCTGGAGGGGCTGGAGCCAAGAAAAAGGCTGGGCCTGACAGAGGATATTTGCTGTCCAGGGCTCAGTGATTGTGGTATAATGACCTCGGTGGCCGGCAGAGTCAAAGAGGACTCTGTTCTCTGAAGCCAGGACTCCCCCAGGGTAGAAGGGAGAACAGCTACCCACAGCCTGAACTCAGAGTTGCCGGCTCTGGGCCTGGCACAGGCCTCCGTTTTTCACACGCATGACCTCATTTAATCCCGTGACAGCCCTGCCAAAGTGGTTTGACTATTTGCATTGAACAGGACAAGCAAACGGAGGTGCAAGGATGAAATGACTCATCTATGGTCCCACTGCTAATGAGGAGCAAACCAGGTTTGTCTGACCCTACTAGGCACAATGTATGGCCTCAGCACCAAGATCTGGTCATAATGTTTCTTTTTCTTTCTTTTTTTTAAGCTTCTTAAAATATATTGATTTCAGAGAAGAAGGGAGAGGGAGAGGGAGATAGAAACATCAATGATCACAGAGACTCATTGATTGGCTACTCCCTGCATGCCCCATACTGGAGATCAAGCCGGCAACCCAGGCATGTGCCCTGACTAGGAATTGAACCTGGGACCTCTTGTTCCACGGGAAAACCCTCAATCCACTGACCCACCACAGCTGGGCTAAAGCTTCTTTTTTTGTTGTTGGTTTTTGTTTATCCTCATCCAGGGATATTTTTCCCATTGATTTTTAGAGAGTGGAAGGGAGGGAGGAGGAAAAAGAGTAACACTGATGCGAAAGAGACACATTGATTGGTTGCCTTCCACAAGCACCCTCACCAGGGCCTGGGAACAAACCTGCAACCCTGGTATGTGCCCTTGATTAGGAATTGAACCCGAGACCCTTCAGTGTGCAGGCCGACACTCTACCACTGAGCCACTCTGGCTAGGGCCATAATCTGTTTCATGTAAGCTGCCACTAAGGGCTGATTTGGATCAACTTGTGTACCTACCATGTGCCTGACTAGCTGCTTTTTACAGACACATAAGTGTGTATCTCTCACATAGATATTTCTCTCTCTATGTCTCTCCCTCTCCCTTCCATTCTCTCTAAAAATAGGTGGGGAAATATCCTCAGGTGAGGACTAACAAAAAGAGAGAATATAACTTGGCAAGAAATCATAACTCCATTAAGGGAATACTGATAACTGGTATTACAGAGATTTGAGGAATAAACAAAAAAATTAAGAAAAATATTTGCCAATAATTATGACAAGCCAAAGTGTAATTTAATGATGTCCTTCATATGTAAAGCACTTTATAATCAATAAAAAACAGAACTCAAAAGTGTGCCCGGCTGGCATAGCTCAGTGGTTGAGCGTCGGCCCATCAACCAGGAGGTCACAGTTTGATTCCTAGTCAGGGCGCATGCCTGGGTTGTGGGTTCAATCCCCAGTATGGGACATGCAGGAGGATATTTGCTGTCCAGGGCTCAGGATGATTCTCTCTCATCATTGATGTTTCTATCTCTCTCATCACCTCTCCTTTCTTCTCTGAAATCAATAAAAATACATTTTTAAAAAGTGAGTAACGGATATCAGAAAAGTTATAAAAAGGCCCATAAATATAAGAAGGGGCATTCAATTTCACTTACAGTTGAAGAAATGCAAATTAAAACACTGAGATACAATCCTCACACATTGGGTAAATAAAGATTTTAAAGAAATGACTTGGTAATGGCATGGGGAAATAGGCAATTACACACACACAGTTTGTAAACATTTAAATGTACCAAATTTGATTTTTGCAGTGTGATGACATCTATGAACGTTTTAAACTTGTATATTCTTTGACTTAATAATTCCCCTTCTAGAAAGCTACCTTGCAGATAAATTCATACATGTGCACAAAGATTACGCATTGTTTTCAAAAAAGGAAAATTGGAAATGACCCAAATGCCCATTAATGCAATCATTCAAACAATGAAGGAGACTCGTGTTCCAACTTGGAAGGATATATATATTACAGAACAGCATGTAGGTTATGATTTTGTTTGTACAAAAAAACATATAAATATTTACATAGTGCATATATGCATTGCACTATGCAATGCATAGTCTGGATTGGTACTCTAAACTGTTAATATTAAGCAAATCAGATGGAGGGGAGGGAGAGTTTTCACTTTTTAAAAAATCTCATAATTCTGCAATGTTCACCCAAAGAGCATACTATCCTATATAATAAAGAGCTAATATGCAAATGGTCATCACGCCCTTACACCGTCACACCATAACAGCTTAGACATTCAACACTGGGGAGAGAAGAATGGGGACCAGCCAGGCTGCGGCCCAGGAAAGGAACAAGCCGCCTGCCCTGCAGTCGCAGGTGCCAACAGCTGGGGTTGCGGCCCGGGAGAGGGACAAGCCACCTGCCACTCAGTCTTGGACACGTGTGGATGCGCCCAAGCAAAGTCACCACCCATAGTCCCCTGTGGCTTCGGCCAGCCCAGGCGAAGCCGATCCAGGTTCTGGGTGCCTGCATCCCCAGAGGGAGGGAAGCCTGGGTCCCAGGTGCCTGTGACCAGCCGGAGGAGGGAATCCTGGGCCCCAGGTACAGGGTGAGGCAGAGGCAGAGGGGTGACCAGGCCAGCAGGGGAGCAGTTAGGGGCGATCAGGTAGGCAGGCAGGCAGAGGTGGTTAGGGGCAATCAGGCAGTCAGAGGTTGTTAGGGGTGATCAGGCAGGCAGGCAGGCGAGCGGTTAGTAGTCAGTGGTCCTAGATTTCGAGAGATAGTCAGACATCCCCCAAAGGATCCCAGATTGGAGAGGGTGCAGGCTAGGCTGAGGGACCCCTCCCTCCCACTGCCCCAGGACAGATTTTGTTTACCTGGCCTTTAGTTTTTGTTATAATTTGTAATGCAATTGGGTTATACTTAGTACCAGTTCAGTGGTTGTCGGAACTAGTGCTGGTTTGAGGAGGCAACATGCTAGAACTTTCTTAGGACAATAGAAATCTCATTTTAATAGTCATTAGTCCATTGTTTAAATTAAGTGATACAATATATCTAATTATATGCCTGGATATGTCTTTATATCAGACTATAAGATAAAAGTAATTATCAGCTCATTGATAATAAGAAGTTCAGGGAGAGAATACAGAGAAAGGGGAGTGATGGTGGGCATTAGTATTTCATGGTTTATGATAGCACAAAGCTAAATGAAAACTCCACTGTGTCAACCCCATCTCTCCAGGGTCACGGGGGATATGAAGGGCCTGAGGGGTGCAGCAAGGTCCCAGCTAGAGACCTCTTTCCCCCAGGGCTTGGAACAAGGCAGCATCTTGGTGTTTGCCTAATTTGCAAACTGAGCAGAAGCAGGTGCCTGCAGCTCCTTCTGCCGAGCAGGTGAAGGGCTGAGGCAAGGGGAGGGGTGGGATAGGAAGGCTGCCCCTTATGGGTGGCAGCAGAAAGTTGTCCACAGTCCACAGCAGCCAAAGTCTGGGCCTGGGTCTCTCCACAAAATGAGTGCCCACCTGCCATGTCCCCACGACATGGCAGCACCTTCCTGTCTCTTTCAGATCCCCTGGACTTCTCATGCCCATCACTCTGAGGCAGGGGTCATGCTTCCCACAAATGCAGAGGGTGTTAGAACTGGATAGAGCCCGGAGACTTCTTGGGACAATTCCCTCCTTTTCTAGAAGGGAAAACAGGCCCAGGGAGGAGATGAGACTTGCCCAAGGACACCCAGAAAGTTGGTGGAAGAGCTGAAACTGGCTGCTGAGTGAGAACATCACAGTCCCTTCCTATGCTTGGCTTTCCTGGATATGCTTGGCTACCATTTTCCATGGTTCCATCTGTTATGGAGCAAATGCTTACTGAGCACCTGCAATGTGCCAGATAGTGTTCTAGGCCTTAGGACACAGTAGTGAACAAAACAGACAAAACTCCTACTCTAATGAAGCTTACATTCTAGTTTAATACACTACCTACCTGTTACCTTTTTGGGATTGTGCAGCGGGAAGTCCTGGTCAGCAAAAAATGCTCTGCCCATGTCTCTGTTCTGTAGAACAGAGGTCCTTGTCCCTAGAGAAAAAGGATCATCATCCAGGAGTGGCCCCCCAGAGCCCAGCTCTGCAGGAGTAACAGACCAAGTTTTCTGTCAGTCTCCCACTTTGGAGAGGAGAGTGAGGGGCTCTGTGGGCATTTTCTCAGTGTGCTCTGAAAAGTTCAAGTTGCCTGTCCTGCCTGGGGCATACCAACGTGACCGGCCAGGACAGGACTCTGGTATCCAGAGCAGAGTTCCTAACCATGAGGAAGTACCAGAGGGGCCTTCTCCCTAGAAATATTATATATTTCTATATATATATAGAAATATTATATATTTCTATATATATATAGAAATATTATATATTTCTATATATATATAGAAATATTATATATTTCTATATATATAGAAATATTATATATTTCTATATATATAGAAATATTATATATTTCTATATATATATAGAAATATTATATATATATATATATATATATATATATCTCCATCCCTCACATCATTTTGCACACAAATTCCCTGAGGCCCCATCCTTGCACCACTCTGGGCAAGGTGGACCCTCAGTGGAGCTCTTCTAATGGGGACAAATCATCTCCTGGAGTTGAAAGTTCAACACCCTTCCATCTCCTGTCCCTCCAGAGCATCATTAAGTGAGGGGCCTGTAGTCATTATGAGAGGTATCTCTAGCCAGACTGTGCAGCCCAGATGGGACGTGAGTGCCCCCTGGGGGCAGCTTATCCAAATGTCCCAGGAAATATGAAGCCATCCACTTCCCTACTACTGTTTAATTTTATGCAAGATTTGGTCAATAAAAGTTTTCACTTAAAACACTGTTTTTAAATTAAAATTGTCACAGGGAGTGTTAGAAGGCAAACTCTGCATTAATGTAGGACAAAATTTATCAACCTACTTCAGTTGCCTTCCCCTGTCTTCAGTGGTGTGACCATGTGATAGTATCTACCTCTTTCTGCCACGTTTTCTCATCTTTAAAATGGTTTGGCTCAGTGGATAGAGCATTGGCCCTCAGACTGAAGGGTCCTGGGTTCGATTCCCGGCCAAGGGCACGTATTTCAGTTGCAAGCTCAATCCCTGGCCTTAGTCGCGGGCAGGAAGCAACCAATGGATGTGCCTCTCTCACCTCAATGTATCCTTCTCTGTCTCTCCCCCTCTCTTCCACTCTCTCTAAAAATCTATGGAAAAATATCCTTGGGAGAAGATTTTAAAAAAGAAAGTCATAATACTCCCTCTCCCACAGGGCTGCTATGACGGTTAAATTCGTGTGAAGCGCTCAGAACAGAGCTAACCCCCGGTAAATGGACTCTTTTATTACTGTTACTACTTTTGTTATTTTTTATTTTTATTTTTATTTTTTAATTGATTTTTTACAGAGAGGAAGGGAGAGGGATAGAGAGTTAGAAACATCAATGAAAGAGAAACATTGATCAGCTGCCTCCTGCACACTCCCTATTGGGGATGTGCCCACAACCAAGGTACAAGCCCTTGACTGGAATCGAACCTGGGACCTTTGAGTCCTCAGGCCGATGCTCTATCCACTGAGCCAAACCAGTTAGAGCTACTTTTGTTATTATTATTAAAATTCTTAGGTGTTAAAGTCTAAGAACCTCTGCTGGAGCCAAGCTCCTGCTAAACAGAAGGACTAAGCTTCAGACCCCACACCCATTAGGAACCCAGGCTCCACACACCCCTAATTCCCCCAGTTGCTCCCCACTTCCCAGCTCTCACATTCTATCAGGGCATCAGTTCCAACACAGCTCCTCCAGCAGTTCAGAGGCGAACCATGGCCCCATGTTTGTGGGTCCAGATCTAGGTGCTTCAGGTCCAGGAAGCTGCGAGATAGGACATTCTGGGCAAAATGAAGACAAGGAGGAGGAGACACTCTGTGTGAAGAGCACTTAGTAATACTCATGACCCTGAGAAGGGCCTGAGACAGCCCTGGTGATGAGCCAGGAGACTAGGCATCTAATGGCCACTGGGTCACCCACTTGCTGTGTTACCCTAGATAATTCACATTCCCTCTCTGGGCCTGTTTGCTTCCAGCAGTGAGGAGAGTTGAACTCACTGGATGACTCCAAGTCCTAGTAGAGTCCTGACTCTAGCCACTTGGCGCGGGACTAATTTATCTCTGTCCAGATCCATGGGGCAGTGTTCTTTGCCTGTGCTCCTCAAAGCCTAATAGTTCAAGCTTGGCCTCCTGCTATATTTTCCAGGGCTAAATATGGGGAGAAGTATCAAGGTTCTCATCTGTGTGAGCTCAAATAAGTTGTGAGCGCTGGAGGGGGCTTAGTTGATCCTCTAAATCCAACCCTTCATTTCACAGCCAAGGAGACTGGGGTCCGAGGGAAATGAGTGACCTGCCCAAAGTCACAGAGTATAACTCAATGGGCCCAAGGGCTCTGCTTCCAGGTCCTATTGATTCATAAGCCCCTGGGACAACCTTCCACAGGAGGCCAGGTTGGCAGCGGCCTAGCATGGAGGCACAGGGCACCAAAAACAATCCTACGCCTTTACTGGGAGTGGGGAGGGCTGAAGTTGGTCTCACCAAGGAGTATCACCCCCCACCCCAAATCATTTTCTAAGTTGATGTGGCATCCTGCCCAAGCATAGAACATAGAAATGAAGGAGATTGGACCCTGTCTCCTCTCCCCACTAGCCAGCCATATCAGGCTGAGAAAAGGGAAGTGAGGGAGGGGAAAAGATAGGGTGATAGCTCCCACTCAATTTACCTAAGACTCCCAGTTCTCTCAGGCCCAGGAACTGCAAACCAGGAACAGACAAACCAGGACCGCTCTCGCCCCTTCAGGGAAGCCAGCCTACACCTCCCCACCAGCTTGATCAGGGAAATGAAGCCCAGAGGACTTTCAGAGCCTAGCTGGGCCACAGATCCCATGGTCCTGGGAACTCATGGTTGATTAATGATGTCAGAGTAGTATATGACCTGCTCCCCAAAAAAGAGAGTAGAAGGCCACCTTGACCCTCAGAGACCTTCAGAACACTGCTGCTCTACTCCCATCAGCAGAGCTGCCAGGGACCAAGGTGGGTGCTCTGCCCACACTAGTGGTCAGTCTCCAGGAGCTGAGAAGACCTGTGGGTTGCAGGGTAGGTAGATGATGGAACCCTGAGAAGTGGCTGAGCTCAAGGTACATGTGAGGGTCCAGGCACCAAGGAAGCCTCCCTTAGAAGGGGAATCTCGGCCGGGGGCGGGGGTGGGGGGTGGGGGGTGGGAAGCATGTCTAGACAGACAGCACTGTGAGCACATCACAGAAGTTTCTGGGCCCCAATGAGGCCTCAGAACAGTCTGAGGATTCCCAGGTCCACAACAGTGGCACTGAATCAGGAGAGAGCTGCCTGACAGAACTGAGATCATCCTTTGGGAAAAAGTGGAAGAACCCAAACAGCTGAAGAATTACTTTGCACCACTTCCCCCTTCCGCTTCCCCTCCTCAAGGAGGGCTTAAAGTAACAGTAAGCGGAATGACAGAACAATTTCTTTTCTATTTCTTGCTCACCTGAATCACTGGCCTGAGGCCTGCTCCTGCTACACTGCCCATTCACACCCTGAAATCTTTCCTCCCTGCTCCCAACCCCCCTCAAACATAAGGATAGGATAGAGGAGCTGAGGGTAAGATGAACTCCAGCAGGAGGCACAGATGCACCAATTACACTGGGGTTCAAATACCTGCTCTGCCACTTACCAGCCACAAGTCTCTGCCAAGCTTATAAAGCTTCTGAACCTCAATTTTCCCATCTATAAAATAGAGATAACAAGCTCCATGCCAGGGACTTATAAATAAGCTAATTCCCATAGAGTTACCCTGATTTGGTATTCATTTCCTCCTTCTACCTGGGGCCTTTGCCCACCTGTACCATGAGCAGGCTGCACCAGCTGGTCACCCAGGTGGCCTCTGGCTCTAGGGTCAGTTGGCTCATACTGGCTTTCTGTGACCCGCAGAGGGTTCCAGCATGAAATAGTGACCTCTGCCAGAGCACAGCTCCAGCTTTCAGGAGGGAGGGGCCACCTCAGCTCTGATTAAATCCTGCTGAAAGCTCTGGTTGGCCCTGGCCAGGCCCGGCACCCAGCACACACCTGTCAGGAATGAATGACCCTTTATATGAGAGCTGTCCTACAGACCCCAGCCATCAACCCTGCTCCCCAGACAGCCCCCTCTATCTGGGAGTCCTCCTTCACACACTCACATTCATTTTATGAGTGATTCTGAATGGAAGAGCTAGTGTTTGAAGCCACAGACAGGTGGGCTGGGCTGCCTTCCCAATAACAATGCACAGATGGGGAAAGGGCCACCCACAGGTGAGGTCAGGCCTGCAGGTGGACCGAATCTAGCATCTGCAGTCTCTTCTCCCAGCATGCTCCTCTAGAGCCAACAGAGCCTGGGCGTTCAGAGAAGGAACAGGCAGATACAGCCTTCTCACTGGGCACCCACCTCATTAATTCTGGTGCAAGGAGAGGAAGGGGACATGAGAAAAAAGAACAGAGGGAGGTACTGAAAGGAGAAGGGGAGAGATCCAGCTCAGACACGGCCCTCTTCTAGAAATACTGCCCGCTACTCAAAAGAGGAAGTAGCTGCCCCAGGCAGGATTCCACAGGGATCCAGAGCTTGGCACTAACAAGGGCCCACTGCCCTGTCCTCCTGGGCAATGAGCTTCCATAACAATGCCAACCCACTCCAGTGCAGCCACCTGGTCCTCCTCTGGGGACCCACATCACAGCTTCTCCTTTTTTCTTTTTGAATATATTTTTTTATTTCAGAGGAAGGGAGAGCAAGAGAGAAAAAGAAACATCAATAATGAGAGAGAATCATTAATTGGCTGCCTCCT
Organism: Murina feae; assembly: GCA_004026665.1. Classification (NCBI taxonomy): domain Eukaryota; kingdom Metazoa; phylum Chordata; class Mammalia; order Chiroptera; family Vespertilionidae; genus Murina; species Murina feae. Next base: position 45,203 of record PVJC01004110.1, on the reverse strand, counting down.
GCACACCCCTTATTAGAGATGGAGCCCACAATCCAGGCATGTGCCCTGTCCAGGAATCAAACCGTGACCTCCTGGTTCATAGGTCGATGGCCAGCTTCTCCTCCTTTACCTTTGCACACAAAAGGCTGCCCATTCCCCACTTCCTGGACAAGAATTGGCTGTCTCCCAGGAGACCCACAACTCTGAGATGCACACGAATCTTCCCAGAGACACCACTTACCTCTTCCCTGAGAGAAGAGCAAAGAAAATCCACAAGTTTATTCTCCAACAGGACCTTCTATTATACTCGCTTCATAGTTACTTATGCAGTTTTAGGACTAACAGTTGGGGGTTTGGGTTAGGCCTGAGCTGTTCAATATGGAGGCCACCTGCCTCGTGTGATCCTGAACTGGCCAGTCTAAATTGAGATGTGCTGTTAGTGTAAAATTCACATGAGATCTTGAAGACTAAGTTAAAGAAAAGAATATAAAAATCTCATTAATAATGTTTATATGGATTACATATTGAGATGATAACATTTTGAATATAATGGGTATGAAAATTGGTTCTATCTGTTTCTTTTTACTTTTTTTAATATGGCTACTAAAACAAATTACACAATTACATTTCTATTTGGATGGCATTGGATTGAATATTTCCTCCCTTCAAGACTGAGTTCTCTGAGGGCAGCAAGGACAGTGAGGGCAGCACGAGGGGGGGGGGGGGCAAAGTCTGAGACAGATCAGGAAAGGCCTGAAAGCCAGGTCTAGGGGTCTGGAGTTGCCTTCTCAGCATTGCGTCTTGGAAGAGGTTCTCATAAGGCCAGAGCCATATACCAGGAAGGCAGACTCCCAGCCCCAAACCCTGCCCCACTAGGGAGAGGGGGAAGTGGTATCTGAAAAGAGAAGAAAGGGAGATAGGACTTCCAGGAGGAGGCAGCTGTCTGAACAAAAGGCTCAGTGGCAGCAGAGTCAGGCCATGCTGGGAGAGGGGCCAGAGGGAAGGGAACAGACAGAGGTCAAGAGAGAAAGAGAAGAAAAGAAGGTGGGAGGAAGAGTCCAGCTAACAGTAGAGAACAGAAAAGAGTAGTTATCTCTCAAAGGGAAATCAGTTCAGTCCCACTCATCTGAGCCCTCCACACTATGACGTTGGTTTTCAAAGAAAATCTCCCAACCACCTATTTCCCAGAGGAAGGTGACACCCATAGCCTCCCCCAACAGCCCTGGCCATATCTCTCCCCACCCTCTCTGAGCCTGCAGCCCCCTGACACCACCCGAACTGGCCCCATCCCACACTGACCCAAAGGCAGGCTTGGAACTGGTGGAGAACAGGGCAGAAGAGGGGCAGCTTTGGGGCCAACTTTTGCCCCTGCTTTCTGCCCCAAGACAGATGTCAGACGTGGCAGGGTCAGGCCCTTGAGAAGACCTATTTAAGAAGGAGCTGGGTCTTCAAAGGACCTGGACTTAGGGAACAGGGCTCAGATCATGAACAGATCATGAAAGGCCTTGAAAGCCAGGCCTAGGGGTCTGGAGTTGCCTTCTCAGTACTGAGTCTTGGAAGAGGTTCTCATAAGGCCAGTGCCATATGCCCCTTACTTCTCTATTTTGGAGACAAGCATCACGACAAAGGGGCAGGTGTTATTATCATGGCCACCGGCCTCTGGGAGGCAAAAACCCAGACCTAAGAAGGCCCTGGTGCCAGTGGTACCTTTTCTGGTTATCAGAGGACTTAGGGAGGTGTTTGTAGAGACTATGCGCTAAGAATAGTTTTATGTATTTTAATAGTGGGGGGAATCATAAGATGAATATTTCATGACATGAATATTATATCAAATTCAAATTTCAGTGTCCCTAAATAAAGTTTTATTGGAACACAGGCACGCTCATTCATTTATGGATTGTCTATGGCTACTTTCACAATACAATTACAGATTTGAGCAGTTATGACAATGTGTGCCCCGCAAAGTCTAAAATATTTACTTTCTGGCCCTTTATAGAAAATAGTTGCCAACCCAAAAGTTACTGATTTTGAGAATCTGCTGTAAATCTAGATCCCAGGTTCTAGTCAGACAGACCTGAGTTTCCTAATGGGATAACTTTGGAAATAATAAGTCAACTTTGAAGGGTTGCTGAGAGGTTTAAGTGAGATAGTGCATGTCCATGCTCAATAATTGTTAGCAAATATTATTACAATTATGATTCCTTTTAAGTGGAAGTATCTGAAGGCCCTCAAATCTCCATCATCATCCCAGATATTGAGTTCTGTAGGACTGACTCTCTGTGCCTCCAAGTCTGCTCCTCTTCTCCTCCTCCTCAACATCTCCCATCTTGGCTGATGCTAGGAATCATGTCAAGTGGCCCTGACGTTGATTCCCAACACCAGCAAATCTGGGGTGGGCAGCTCACAACTGCAAGCAGGTGAACCAGGCAAGGCTTGGCAGCAGAATGATGAAGGAAAGAGACAAGAGGGATGTGTATGGCATTGCCCTGTGCTAGGCAACCTTGATCATCCTTACAAGGCCAATGGTGTTATCACCATTTTACAGAAAAGGAAATGAAGGTTCACAGAAGCCATGTGACATGCCTAAAATCACACAGCTACAAAATGGCAAGACTGGTGTGTGTGTGTGTGTGTGTGTGTGTGTAAAACATTCACATAATTTGAAATTCCAAATGTAGAAAAGAATACAGTAAAAAGTCTGATCCCCAACCCTGACTCCCAGCCACCAAGTTCGGGAAAAACTGGCCTCATGTGTCCTTCCAAAAATATTCTCATATACAAGCTATAAAAAAAAATACACATACACATTTAGATATGTATTTATTTACAGATAATTATAGATACCTTCCCTCTCCATTTTTACAATAAACTATATTCACTGATCAATGTATTGCTTTAACACCTACAACATATCTTAGAGATCTTTCCATATTAATACACTAGTAGCCCAGTGCACGAAATTCATGCACATTAAAAGGGGATTAGAGGAAATATTTTAATATTGCTATTTGCCCTTTCTCTATAATAGAAGTGTCAGAGATTAAAGAAAATTAGTAAAACGTATATGAAAATCTTCCTCCTGTCAGAGTCTGGGGTGCACCATGGAACCCAGAGTCAAGTCTTCAACCACCCACATGCACCTCAAAATCGCTCGAGACCCAAACCTGGACGGCCCCCCTTCATTGGGCTAGATCCAGATCCGGCCAGTCCCACCCTGTCAAGCCCTGCCAGGTGGGGGTGCAGCCTCAGATCCCCTGGGTGCCAGGGCAGGGAGGCAGGCTTTCCAATCCACTCTCCACATCTCTTGCTTTATGGACAAAACTGCTAACTGTTCTCTAATATCCAGCCTCCTCTTCTTTATTAACAGAACCCCTGTGTTTTGGCTGGGCACCTTTCCCAGCCTGCCTTGTAGCTAGATGGGACTATGTGACTGAGCTCTGGCTTCCTGATATGAGCACTATGACAGGCAGAGCTTCCATCTGCCCTTAAAGGGGAAAGGCACACTTTCCATCCCCCTCAACCCTCCCCACTGCTGGGACTTGAAGAACAGTCAACTTGGATATCAAGATGGAGGCTTTGAGGACGACAGAGCCACAAACTAGAAGGAGCCTCGGGAGGCCTCTGGGCAAAGGGCAGGGCACCTGACAGGGTTACTCCAGGCAAAAGTCCTAGCTGATGTACCAGTGGCACTGTCCACCCTGCCTCAGTACCTGAGATCCAGCCAGCCAGCCAGCCAACAGGGATACGGAAGGAAACAAGACTGTAAGTGTCTTTTAATTTAAAATTTTTTTGGGATTTGACTTGGAACTCAGCCATTGAAATGTCATTCTCCTGGGTTCCTGCCACACACACACACACACACACACACACACACACATGCTCACACCTGGCAGCTCTCTGCTAGGAAAGAATGCAGCCTTTTCCCTTTCATCCATCATCACTGTGCTTTGAGGCAGCCTGCATTCCTCCTCCCTGAAGTCAGCACCTCTCACTCTGAGCAGTCACTGAGAATCTACACACTCAGTGGTCCATTCAGCTGGGCCAGCTCTCTACTCTCTAGGCCAAAGGAAAAGCAATGATCAGCACACACACACATAATATGCATGTGCATGTATCTCCTTTATCTGTAACCAGGCATGTCCACGATAAGCTAAATGCTTAGCTGGATCTTACAGGATCCATGAACAGGGAGAAGCAGTAGCCCCTGCTCTCCAGAGAAAGGAGACCAGTATTGGTGACACCGTGTCATTCAAAGCTCAAATCTGTGTATAACCCATCCATTTCACAGGCTGTGGTCCCTACCTGCCAAGGCCACCTGAACAATCCCCTGCCAAGTTCTCCTATGTCTTAGGTTCCCAAAGCATACTCAATGTAATTTCAAATATTCTGGATTTTCTAATTTTCTTGATTTTCTCTATAAATTTTAGAATCAGCTTACAATTTCTACTGAAAATATCCCATCAGAACTTTCATTAGAATTGTATTTAATTGATAGACCAGTTTAGGAAAATATGACATCCTGCCAACCTTGAGTCCACCAATCCACGGTATATCTCTCCATTTGTTTATGTCTTCTTTGATTTCTCTCATTATTTTTTAGTTTTCAGCATACAGATCTGGCACAGTTGGAGTGGGGTAGGGAAACAAAGTGCTGCAAGAGAGGGGCAGGTCAAACTGTGGATGCCCAGAAGGATCATGCTCTGGTGCAGCAGTAGGAAAGGCTGCCCGGAAGAAATAGACCCAGTACATAGTGGGTAGTCAGTAAATATTTTTCTTACTTGCTTTGAATGTCCCAGGAGACATCTGTGGACTAATTCTCTGAATCCCTGAATGGAGCTATTGGTGAAGAGGCTGCTGCTGCCATTACTTTGCATTCCTGAGCTAAGAAAAGCTAACGATGACCTCCCAGTGGCAGGGAGATGTCTGTCCTGGGCCTGGGGGAAGGTGCAGAAAGCTGTCTGTACGAGGCAGCAAAAGGCAGAGGGATGGTAAAGGCATGGAGACTCAGGGAACAAAATGGCCTCAGGATAAGGGGCCTTAAATGTCACTCTAAAGCCAGCAACTCTGTGATGACTGCCCGAGCACAGGCTGGATGTCAATGTGCTTCAGGGCCCTTCATGCACATGTCTTCTGTGCCTGTTATGTTTGTGGTTGTGTGTCCAGTGCCCAGAAATGCACATGGCACTGAGCAGGTGCTCAACAAATACTTGTTAGGTCTCTAAACTAATAAATATAATCCTCACAATACCCTTTTGTGGATATAATTATCCCTACTTTGCAGAGGAGGGACTAGAGTCCAAAAGTATTCAGATCCAACTTTTGTGAGAAGTAGAATTCTAAGCATGAGACCCAATGACCCTTGACCTTGTAGAATCCCCACCCTTTGAGTGTGAGTGGTACTTAAGAACATGATGAGATATTCCCATAGTTACATTGTATTATATGACAAATGGGAGATTATCTGGATGGGTCTAGTCTCATCATGTGAGTCCTTTAAAAGCAGAGTTTTCTCCAACTGGTGGAGGAAAAGACAGAGATTTGAAGCACCAGAAGGATTCAATACACTGTTGCTGGCCATGAAGATGGAGGGGCCACACATAAGGTCAGAGAGTGGCTCCTAGTTACTGACTACCCCCAGCTGATAGCTGTCAAGGAAATGGAACTTCAGTCTTATAACCACAAGGAGCAGAATTCTACCAACAACCTGATTGAGCCTGGAAGTGTATTCTTCCCTGGCACCTCCGGAGAAGAGCCCAACCACAACTTGATTTTGACCTTGTAAAAAGACTCTAAGTAGAGAACCAAACACCTCCAACTGGACTTCTGGCCTAAAGAATTGAGAACTAATCAATACACGTCAGTTTAGCTGCTAAGTTTGTAATAATTTGTTACACAGCAATAGAAGATGAATACAGCCCTGTACATAAACCCTGTACATAGAGCACACAAATGCCACATCACACGTGGTGTATATCAATCTCATGCATGCTATAGCTCCCCACTCAATCCAGCCTTCTCCTTCATCAGAGCCTTAGAGGTGGCCCACATCATCGGCCTCAGTGTTCATGTGAAATCTATTTATATTAAAAACCTTGGGTGTAATGCATCACGTCTGAGACTTGACCAATCGAAAGGAAGTCAGTCCTGCAGGGTTCGTCTTGCCAAGGACTGCGCCCTCCCAGAGCTGTTTCCCACAAGGCCTGAGGGAAGAACCTACCCTCAGAGCACCAGGAGCGCCCAGCAGCAGTCAGTCCTGGGTTGCTGAAGTGGCAGAACTCTGGGTCTGGCCCAACAGGGGGCGTGGCTGACCTTCAAACCAGACCCTGACAGTAGGGAGGAAAGAGCCCCATTCCTCACGGAATTGACAGGTGGCCAGCTTGCTATCGGGGGCCTGCCAGCTAGGAATCCTATTCACCTGCATATCTGTATAAAGTTTTAATACATTATATTAGAGGTCGTGGTGGTACAGTTTTACCCACAGCATCTACAGGAACTGCTGCAGATTTACTTCTTGGTGGAAGCACCTTTCATTCCCAATATAAATTACCCATTCCATTAAATAAAACTTCTATTTCTAGACTTGCTATAAACAGTGAAGTTGCTAAAACTATTAAAAAGGTCCAACTCATTATCGATGAATGCACCATGGCATCCAGTCATGCTATAAAGGCCATAAACAGATTACTAAGAGAAATTATAAATTTGAATTTTATATCTGTCGGGAAAGTTCTCCTTCTTGGAGGGTATTTTCGACAATGTCTCAGTATTGTACCGCATGCTATGCGATCGGCCATAGTACAAACGAGTTTAGAGTACTGTAATGTTTGGGGATGTTTTGGAAAATTGTCTCTTACAACAAATATGAGATCAGAGGATTCTGCTTATAGTGAACTAGAGGCCTGTTGCACGAAGATTCACACAATAGGCCTTCCTTCCCCTGGCTGCTGGCACCGGTTTTCCTCCGGCACCTGGGACCCAGGCCTTTGATCCAGCCGCTCTGGCCACAGCAGTGAGGCTTGGCTTCTTCACTCCGGCTGCAGCGGAGAAGCCAAGCCTCTTCAGTCTTCAATCGTCTTCAGTCTTCCCTCCGTGCCTGCATATGCAAATTAACGGCCATCTTTGTTGGGTTAATTTGCATACTCATCCTGATTGGCTGGTGGGCACAGCAGAGTGACACCAATTTGCATGTTTCTCTTTTATTAGTGTAGACTAGAGGCCCAGTGCACAAAAACTTGTGCACTTGTGGCGGGGGGGGGAGTCCCTCAGCCTGGCCTGTGCCCTCTAGCAATCTGGGACTTCTCAGGAGATGTTCACCTGCTGGCTTAGGCCCGCTCCTTGGGGGATCGGGCCTAAGCTAGCAGCCAGACATCCCTCTGGCAGCCTGGGGGCCCTTGAGGGATGTCCACTTGCCAGTGGGGAGCAGGCCTAAGCTGCAGTCGGACATCCTTAGCTCTCCTGAGGCAGCAGGAGAGGCTCCCACCACCACTGCTGTGCTGGCAGCCATCAGCCTGGCTTGTGGCTAAGCAGAGCTCCCCCTGTGGGAGTGCACTGATCACCAGGGGGCAGTTCCTGCATTGAGCATCTGCTCCCTGGTGGTCAGTGTGTGTCATAGTGACCAGTCATTCCCAGTCGTTCTGCTGTTAGGGTCAATTTGCATATTACCCTTTTATTATATAGGACTAGGAGCCCGATGCACAAAAATTTGTGCACTTGGGAGGTCCCTCAGCCCAACCTGTGCCCTCTCACAGTCTGGGACCCCTCTGGGGATATCCATCTGCTGGCATGCCTGGTCAGCCTGGGTGAGGGGCTGAGGGCTGTTTTCAGGCTGCCCACAGCCCCTTCAGGTTTTGGGTCCCTACTGGGGTACCTGGCCATCCTGGGTGAGGGGCTGATGGCTGTTTGCAGGCTGGCCAAGCCCCCCAATAGGGTCCCTCACCCCACTGGGATGTGGCCAGCCTGGGTGTGGGTGTGAGGGCCGTTTTCAGGCTGCCCACAGTCCCTTCAGGTTTTAGGCCCCTACTGGGGTACCTGGCCAGCCTGGGTGAGGGGCTGATGGCTGTCTGCAGGCTAGCCAAGTCCCCCAGTGGGGTCCCTCACCCCATTGGGGTGTGGCCAGCCTGGGTTCAGGCCAGAGATGTTTTCAGGCTGCCCACAGTCCCTTCAGGTTTGGGTCCCTACTGGGGATTCTGGCCAGCCTGGGTGACGAACTGAGGGCTGTTTTCAGGCTTTCAGGCTGCCCACAACTCCCATTGATCCAATGTCCCAGCAAGGTTGGCTGGAAGCAGGTTTCTGGGGTTTTTTTTATCTTCTATAATTGATACACTGTTCCTTTAAGCCAAGGCCTAGGCAGGTAAGGAAGCCTCCTGTCTGCTTCAGCTCATGGCTTCTATAATTGAGACAATGTTGCCTTAGTAGTGGTAGCCAGCACTGTTTGCTTCAACTCAGAGGCTTCTATAATTGAGACAATGTTGCAAGTATGTTGTTGCCTGGAGCCGGGAGAAGCCCAGCCTGCAAACAGTTTTACTCCTGCTGCAACAGAAGTAGCCTGTTTACTCTAGCAGCTCCGTGAGTGCCAGCCTCCATCTTGGCTGGGTTAATTTGCATACAGTCGCTCTGATTGGCTGGTGGGCGTGGCTTAAGCGTCCTGAAGAAACAGTCAATTTCAATATTATGCTTTTATTAGATTAGATGGTTAGTAAAACTTGGAGATGGCAAACTTAATAGCAGTTTTCATTTAGGAATGGATATTATTGAAATTCCCTGTGAAATGATTTGTAATGGATCTATTATTGAAGCTACATTTGGAAATATATCTATAGATAATATAAAAAATATATCTAAATGTGCAATTCTTTGTCTAAAAAATGAGCACATGCAAAAATTAAATGAAGAAATTTTGGATATACTCAATGGAGATTTTCACACATATTTGAATGATGATTCCATTGATTCCACAGATGATGCTGAAAAGGAAAATTTTCCCACTGAATTTCTTAATAGTATTACTCCTTTGGGAATGCCGTGTCACAAATTAAAATTGAGAGGGTGCAATCATCATGCTATTGAGAAATCTTAATAGTAAATGGGGTCTTTGTAATGGTACCAGATTTATTATCAAAAGTTTATGACCTAACAGTATCGAAGCTGAAGTATTATCAGGATATGCAGAGGGAGAGGATGTTCTGATTCCAAGAATTGATTTGTCCCCATCTGACACTGGCCTCCCATTTAAATTGATTCAACAACAGTTTCCCGTGATGCCATTTGTGATGACTATTAATAAATCACAAGGACAAACTCTAGACAGAGTAGGCATATTCCATTTTCGCACATGGTCAATTATATGTTGCTTTCTCTCGAGTTCAAAGAGCATGTGACGTTAAAGTTCTAAATACTTCAGCACAAAGGAAATTAGTCAAGCACTCTGAAAGTGTTTTCACTCTTAATGTGGTGTACAGGGAGATATTAGAATAAGTTTAATCACTTTATCAGTCATTGTTTGCATCACTGTTGTTTTTATATCATATTTCTATTGTTTTCATATCATGTTTTTGTCGTTTTTGTATCATGCCTCTGTTGTTGTAATATCCTTTTGTTACTGTTTATTTATTAATAAATTTATATATTACTTTCATATGTATTTTACTAATTTCCTTTCATCTCTCACATTTCTATTATAGAGAAAGGGCAAACAGCAATATTAAAATATTTCCACTAATCAATTCCCTTTTAATGTGCATGAATTGTGCACTGGGCGACTAGTTTTATATATAAACACAAGTATTTTGTTGTATGACTTTAAAAAGCATACACTGGAATTCAACCACTCTGCAAATCAAAGAAAGATAGGTACTTTGTTTAGTTTGGCATTTTATCAAGAAATATTCCTCTTTCAGAAAATCATGTCAGGTATTTGATTTACAAGAACAACACCCCTGTATTCACCTGTATTTCACCAGTCACATGCTCAGTACTTCTATTTATAGCTAAAAGCCAGGGGGAGTGAAAAATTATAAGGTTTTCCTAGTATAACAATGCTTAAACATTTATAGCTGAAATACACTGTATTTTATTCTCAACTGCTTTCTTTTTATTTCTCCTTCTATATTATAATTAAGGTCGTATATTTGTTTTTTCATTCTGTCTCTTGATTGGTGGTAATATCTGTGAATTTTATTTCAGGATGGTAAAAGGGGCATCTACAATATTTTATATTAGAAGGAAGGTGATAGGTCTGACAGGTTAACAGTCTCTGAGTGAGTATCTTCCTTATGGGTTTAACCTATCTCCAGTACACCACCACCAACACCAGGCAGATGGGCTCTGAAACCTGTGGAGGGAGGGTGCCCTCTTCAGGCCTAGCCCTTTAATGGGGGCACCTTCCAGGCTTCATTTCCTTTTACTCCTCCTAGGAAGGTGCCTCAGGACTAAAATACAGGATGCCCAGTTCATTGGATTTCAGATAAACAACAAATAATAATCCTATATAATAAAAGCATAATATATAAATCAACTGAACAGCAGAACCACTGGTCGCTATGATGTGCACTGACCACGAGGGGGCAGACACCCAACACAGGAGCTTCCCCCTGGTGGTCAAGGCTCTCAGCCAGAAGCCGGGCAGGTGGACATCCTCCAAGGGGTCCCAAACTGGGAGAGGGTGCAGGCCGGGCTAAAGGACTGTTCTCGCCCCCCTTCCACCACCACACCCCGCCCAAGTGCATGAAATCTCGTGCACTGGGCCTCTAGTTTTCATATAAGTATGTCCCATCCAATCCTTGGAACATACTTATACTAAACAAGTATAAGATGCTCATCTGAAATTTAAATTTAACTGAGCTTTCTGTATTTTTATTTACTAAATCCACAGCCCTACTCAGGAACTACGTCTACATGTCTGTGTGTGACCCAACACTGTCAGTGTGAGTGAGTATGGGGACACTGTGTGTGCTCAAGGGAAGCTGCTGGTACAAATCCCAAAGGCACATGGGAAGGTGGACTTAGAAAATGATATTACAGTGAATGCCAGGCCTGAGGTATGCACCTGTTAAGCAAAGGGGGAATGTTCAAGAACAGCCCATGTGGACCCAGCCTTGAATACTGGGCCTATAACCCTGCAGTTCTCAATCCCAGCAGGGCTCCAGGTTCCCCTAGGGTTCAGATTCCCAGAACTACGTCTCCACACACATATACTCAGATTCTGGTTTAATTAATCTAGGCTGGAGCCTGGCCCCTATTCCCCATTACTGGATTGGTTGACAGTTATGTCATCAGTGCAATTTAAGGCCTAGATCTGGGCCTCGAGGAATGGGGAGCACCCAGGGGACTTCCTCGAAGGTGAGTGGGCTCAGACCACCAGTGGATGCACTGGCTGGAGCCCAGCTTACCTTTTGACATCAGCATTCCAACCTCCTGAACAGAGTCCATCCTCCCTGCTCTCCGTCTCCTGCCTCCCTGTGGAAAGGATGGTTCTAGTATGAATGACATTGTTTAGATGAAGATATTGAAGTCACAAGACAGGGCTGGGACCAGGTTCCCGAGGGTGCCTACCAGCCAGCACAAGACCAGGTCTCCCTCCCTGCCTCCTCACCAAGGGCCCTCAGGCCTGGCAACCATTCATTCATATTTCCCAGCCTGGCCAGGTCCAATTTCAAACAGTCTGTGTGCTGTCCCTTCTCAGCTCATGCATTTCAACTTCCTGACCACATCTTCCTCCCTACCCTCCTCCTCTCTGCTGTCCCTGCTTTTACTGCACCATATCATGATTATCTCTGGCTCCCCCTACAGGTGAGCACTTGGAGGGTGCAGAACATTCCCATTCACTGCTGTGTCCCTCTGCCTGGTGTTCTGGGAGTGCTTGGAGAATAAGGGGCAGCTATCTCATAAGCACCCTACAGAACTGACTTCCACAACTGTCCTCAGTTGCCAGAATATTATCAGGGAGCCCAGTAGCTTCAGGCACCACCTTCTAGGAACCTAGGACTGTCAGCTGTAGAAAGTGAACACTGCCTGATTAGAAACGAACCAAAACACTCATGTCAGCAAGTGCTTACACAGCCACACAGGAGGAATTGTGTGGAATATAATTCCATGTCTTCAGTGCAGTGTGCTGGGCAAACACACTGTGCAGAAAACATGGAGCGTCCATTAATTTTATTGTTGCAGTCCTTCAAAAGTCCTTAAAGTTCAATGGAATGGAGATTTACAAATCTTAGGATCACATGGAATTCAGAAGTCCTAGGGCTACGTAAAAAAAATTGTATTTATATAGTGTATTAATTTCCTACTGCTGCTGTAACAAATTACCACAAATTTAAAGGTTTAAAACAACACAAATTCATTATCTTACAGTCCTGGAGAACAGAAGTCCCAAATGAGCCTCACTTGGCAAAAATCTAGGTGTGAGCAGGACTGAATTCCTGCACGGGGCTCCAGGGGGAATCAATTTCCTTACCTTCTCCAGCTTCTAAATAAAGCTGCTCTCATTTCTTGGCTCCTGGCTCCCTTTCAGTCAGCAACCCCAGTACTCCAACCTCTGCTTCTGCTACCACATCTCTCTCTGTGACTCTCCTGCCTCCCCCTCGCGCACAGGACCCTGTGTTTGCATTGGGCCACCTGGATAATGCAGGTTCATCTCCCCATTTCAAGACCCTTAACTCAATCACATCTGCAAAGTCCCTTTTGCCATGTAAAATAACTAACACATTCACAGGAATTAGGATGTGGACATCTTTAAGGGGGGGGGGATTATTAACACGTAGTTTAAGATTCAAAATCCAATCAGGTTATCAGCCTGAGAGGGAGCTGCACCAGAAGAACTGGAAGTATGTAGAAAATTTGGCACCAATGAAGTGGGCTACTTGACCTTGACTTTATTTTTCAGGGTGTTTTTTTTTAAATATATTTTATTGACTTCGGAGAGGGATAGAGAGATAGAAACATCAATGATGAGAGAGAATCATTGATTGGCTGCCTCCTGCACCCTCCACATTGGGGATCGAGCCTGCAATCCAAGCATGTGCCCTGACTGGGAATCTAATCATGACGTTCTGGTTCATAGGTCGATGCTCAACCATTTATTTGGGTGACATGGGTTACTAAAACCATATATAGGTTTCAGGTATACAATCTATATGTATATATATAAAAGTCTATTATACTAAATGTCCCTCCAACCATCCAACCAGTCGCTATGATGCACACTGACCATCAGGGAGCAGATGCTCAATGCAGGATCTGCCATGACACGCACTGGCCATTTACAAAGAAACAGCACTGCAGACCTAACGCCGAAAAAGTAACACTGGACTTCCCCCAAGTGGGACACAGGCCCCGCCACCACCCCTGAGAGACACCCCACCAAATTGCAGCCAATGTTGCCAAGATCCCATGGCGCAAAAGGCAGCCCACAGCCCAACCCAGCCATTACCTGGCTGTGGGTGCCAGATAATGATGTTATGTAGCAATGCCTCGCTTCCTCTCCTACCAACTAGCCTCCTTGGAGTATGTATCTTCAGCCCAGGAACAATACTGTATAGCCAGAGGCAAACATGTTATACTTTAACCAAATGTCTGTGAAGCATTTTCCTGTGCCTCATCTCATTTGATCCTCACAGAAGTCCTGGAGTAGATAGACAGGAGACTTGGTAGAATCCTATTTTCTTTTCATTGGCCAGAAAATGAAGATTTAGAAAGTTTAGAAACTTGACCCGACTAAAAAGAAGAAATGGTGGACCTTAAAAATGACTTCAGGTTTTCTCACTGCACAGAATATAGTCAAACACTACTGCAGTTAAATATTTTACCCTTTGTTCTCCCTGTGTGATCTACAATAATAATCTGCTTCGTGTTGATATTTACTGCTGTGTTGCTGACAATTACCTGAAAGAGAAGTTGGGGTGCTTCACTGGACTGGAAAAAGTTTAGCTAAATCAGAAAGCGGGTCTAATTAAGCAAGTTTATTCTTTACATGTAAAAGGCTAAGTTGACTCACAGATGCACAATAGATATAAAGCTCTCACTGGCGCCAATCACTCACATGTATTTCCACCTGTCATTGTCAATCGTGAATTTGGTTGATACTTCTATTTTTTTAATATATTTTATTGATTTTTTACAGAGAGGAAGGGAGAGGGATAGAGAGCTAGAAACATTGATGAGAGAGAAACATTGATCAGCTGCCTCCTGCACACTCCCTACTGGGGATGTGCCCACAACCAAGGTATATGCCCTTGACCAGAATCGAACCTGGGACCTTTCAGTCCGAAGGCCAATGCTCTATCCACTGAGCCAAACAAGTCAGGGTGACACTTCTATTATATAGAAAGAGTGAACAGCAATATTAAAATATTTCTTCTAATTAATTTCCTTTCAATGTGCATGAATCTGTGCACCCAGCTTTCAGGCTCCATCTCTGGTTGGGACAGGTACAGGAGGCAACAGATTGATATTTCTCTTCTCTCTCTCTCTCTCCCTTTCTCTCTTTCCCTCCCTCCCTCTTACTCTAAAAGCAATAAAAAGCATATCCTTGAAGAAAAAAAAACATTAAGTAAGAACATTATCATGTTAGAATCAAATTGGAGAGAACCTTACTTTCAGTAGACAGACTTAGATGACTCAGACCAACCTTACTACTGAAGGCCACAGTTTAAAAAACTGGCCACAATCTATATAATAAAAGCCTAAGCGACCTTTACAGCAGAATGACCAGAATGATCCGCACTGTCAGTGCGCTCCCACAGCGGGAGCGCTGCTCAGCCAGAAGCCAGGAGGACTCCCAAAACACAAGAGGGCGCAGGCTGGGCTGAGGGAACCCACCCACCCCACCCCCACCCCCAAGTGCATGAATTTTGTGCACCAGGCCTCTAGTCTATAATAATAAAAGCATAATATGCTAATTAGACCTGATGTTGTTCTGGATAACCTTCCAGATGAAGCTGGGGCTGCTCGGGAAGCCCAGGTCCTGGGTGCCAGAGGAAAGCAGGTGCCAGCAGCCAGAAAAATGAAAGCTTACTCTTGCACAAATTTCGTGCATCAGGCCTCTAGTATCTTAATAATCTAAAAAGCATCAAAAATAAATAAAAAATAAAAAGCATCCAAAATCTAAGAATACAAAGCAATTGCCTGGCCAGCAAGCCTAGTATTGGGAGGCACTTCTACAGTGGAGTTGGCCAACCAGGGTGAATAAGCTGAGAAGCTGAGCAGAACCTCTGAGAGCCCTGAGGGGTCAAGGACAGAATTTAAGGCATAGAACAGGGAAATTGCCCCACACTCGGGACTGGGAAATCCAAGGGGCTGCATTCTAAGAGTAACAGTGAACCAGAAGCAAACTGGCTCCTGCAAGTTCTATGCTCTGGCTTTGAATAATCTGGGTAAGCCACAAGCCTTGACATTGGACCAAGGTGATCCTGAACTGCTAGTATCCCCGAGGCCTGGCATAAGCTAATTAAACTCCTAACTGAAGAAAGATGACATCATTTCCAGTCTTTAGTAATTTCTGAAGGTAATGTTTCAAACAAATGTCTGTTTTATAATCAAAGATAACCAGGCATACAGGCAACAAGACAATATAACCAAGAGTTGGCTAAAACAATAAATGTCAAAAACAGATCCATGTTGTAAAACAAATGTGTTTGTAATTTTTCATAAAAGGCACCATCCAGTATGTCCTCATATATATGTTCCCAAGAGGAAAGGGCTGGAAGAGAATGCCGGCCTCCTGCACTTTGGCCTCCTTCCTTTCCCATCCCCTCCATTCACAATTCACACCCTGGGAAATCTTGATTGAACTTTTCATTCCTACCTTTATGCCTTTGTTCTAGGGGTTCCCGGGGCCTATTGGAGCCCCCAGGATAAATGCCATTTCCTACAAGAAGCCTTCCCTACTCCCTCCAATCTGGCACCCTTTTCTCCTTCTGCCATGTAGTTTGAGCTATTGTATTTCTGCCCCTCTCCCCGCTAGACCAAGAGCTCTTTGGGGCATGGGTCTGGGGTGACCCTGCTGCTTTCACCTTGTACTTACTCTGCTCAGGGATGGGCACTTTAGAGGATGACCACAGGGGGGCAATAGACAGGCTTGCTCAACATACTCATCAATATCCTGTTAATGTCTACCACTGTCATCTTGGCCATGGTTCTAAAGGCCCTCAGGGTATCTCACTTCCACGCCAGCCCTACCACAGGTGGACACAGACTTACACTAGTGCTACATTTTCAATGAGTTTGAATAAACCCAAGGCCCCCGTTGTTTCTCAGCAGCTGTGGAGAATAGGCATCATTAGCCCTATTTGACAGGCAAGAGGCTGAGGCTTGGGGATGACTAGCCCACTGGTTCCCAAGCCTGGATGTACTTTGGAATCACCTGGAAGCTTTTAAAAATTAAGTCAGAATCACTTGGGGTAGAGTCCAGATGTCAGTATTTTTTAAAGCTCTCCAGGCAATTCTAATATTTAACCACCCTTGAGGACCATCATACAAGCTCAAGGCCCACAGCCAGTGGGAAGCAGAGCCAACTCTAGAATTCCAAATCCTAAGATAGTGCTCTTCCTTTATCCCAAGAAGAATTTGGGAGGTTCCTGGACCATTGGCTATTGAGATCCCACAAGCTGGAAGACAGTGTTAGAAGAGTGGGCTCTACACAAGTCCTGGCTTCTGTGAGACCAACCTCTTCCCTCCTTGTCCTTCCTTGACTCCAAAACTCGGGCCCAGACAGCCAAGGCCCAAGGGACAATGGGTGACTCAGATGCTTCCTGTTTTCTTAGCCACAGTGACAGGGGGATGGAAACAGCACAGCTTGTGTTCATGGCCTAAGAGAGGGGCCCTGGAGAGAGAAGGAGGCTCAGCAGAGGGGCCAGCCTGCCCTGGGAGTGGGAGAAGTGAGCTAGGCAAAGTCTCACAGGGTGGTTTACTGGCCTGGTTGGTGGAGACAAGGGTGGTTTGTTGGGTGGCCAGGTCAGTAAAGAAGAGAGGATTTGGGGCCAGCTTTTCTTAAAATGTAGGGATATTCTGAGTTCTCGGATTGAAGGAGAGATCTGCAGTTCTGCTTGGATATTTGGTTGAGGCAAGGCTGCAAGCTGGGAGGCTGTGCGGGTCAGAGAGAGGAGCTCTACACGGGGGGCAAAGGATCCCTGTTACCTTATCCAAGCCCTGCCATGAATTACCGTGTGCCCCTGAGTAAGCCCTGCTCATCTCTGAGCCCCTGCTTCCTCCCTTATGAGACGGGGAGGCACTGGGATAAACTGAGCACGGAGAAGCCCTATGATTCTAAGAAAAACCACAACCTCTCCCAGCCGTACAGAACACAGCACAGCCTCTAGGGGACTTTTCATTTACATGATTTTGATTTCAAGTCCAACAATAACCCTGAGAGGTAGGCAAGGGAAGTACTAGAATTACCTAATTGCTGTTGGAGAAATTAATAATCAGGAAGATTAAGAAACATGCTGGCCAAGGGTATGTGAAAATGAGGGCCTGGACACTCCTGGTGACCCGACTCAGCCACACCCATCCTTGGAGGACAGCACTTTGGAGATGTTTATGAAATATCTTGCATGCTTGAACCTTGGCTGCAGTCATCTCCCTGTTGGGGTCACCCTCAGGAAATGATCTTACATTCAGAAAAGGCTTGTTGGACAGGAAGATATTCACTAAATAATTCTGTATTAGTGAAAAGTTAAACACAGCCCAGACATTTAGCGATGGGAAAATGGAGACCACAGAACGTGTCTTAGCTACCTATTTCTGAGTAACAACTTACCCTCAAACTTAGTGGCCTAACAAGCACTTATCATTATCTCCCAGTTTCTGTGGACCAGGAAGCTAGGTATAGCTTGGCTGGGTGCCTCTGGCTGAAGGTCTCTCCGGAGGCTGCAGTCTGGGTGTGGGCAGGGGCTGCACACATCTCAAAGTTTGACTGGGAGTGGATCCACTTCCAAGTTCACTCACAGGGCTTTGGGCAGCCTCTGTCCTCATTGGCTCTTGAGTCAGTTCCTCAACTTCTGGGCTCCTTGGTTGAGCTGCCACAACATGGCAGCTGGCTTCCCTCGGGGCAAGTGAGCCACCCCCAGGCACTCAGTCCTTCTGTAACCTCATCTTGGAAGCCACCTCCCCTCATTTTTTGCTGTACTGTTGTCCCTTGGCATCTATCTGTAAGAGATTGGTTCCAAGACCCTCCCAGAAACCAAAATCAAATGGGGTCTGGATGATAAAGCACCTTTATACATTGGGTCTTTCTATACAGTAATCATTTATGCATCTCTTCCCTCGTATCCCCCGCAATTATTCTCCAAACTTAAGTTTGTAACTGCTTTCCTGGCCCGGGTGCCAAGGGGCCGTGTAGGAAGGAGTCCAGTCCCATCTTTGGTTCTTGAGCGTGCAGAGCAATAGGAAGCTACAAATTCTCTTACTGGGGCAGCCGCAAGGGATGTGTCCCAGGCAAATCCTAACCACCTCTAATTCCCATTGCATATTCCCGGGTTCAGTGGAGCCTGAGGAGTGGGCTTTGGAGAGGATTTGCTTGTAGAGGTGGCGACAAGGATTGGGGAGACAGAGGAAGTCACCCAGAGAGAAAGGGGAACGAAGCTGGAAGCTGAAGTTTTGGGCCTGCCAGTCACTTGAATGTGGGACTCATTCAAGGCTCAGTTTCCTCGTCCATAGAATGGGATGAAAATAATATTGCCTTCCTCGGAAGTTCAATCGGGTTAACGAAACCAAATGAATCCTGTAAACTGTAATGCTCTGGACCAGTAGCGATTTCTTCTGGGATTCACTACTGAGTTCCGGCAGGAGTCAAGCCCTTCCCCAGCCACCAGCAGGCGCCCTGTGGGCTCCCACGTGCTGAGCCACAGTTCTGTTATCATTTCTAACTGATTATGTTAGAAATCTTGACGTTGAATATACTCTGGTTACAAAGAATGAAGTTACCTCTAATGAAAGATGATTTGGCAGCATCCATTACAATCAGAATTGACTCAGCAATTCCACTTTAAAAAAAGAATAGACACACACACACACACACACACACACACACACACACACACGAGTATGAAATCACATCACTGCAGCGTTCTTTGTGAGAGCAAAGCTTTGAAAAGAAAAAAAATGTCCCTCCACAGGAGACGAGTGAGGCCAATTATGGGACATCCATCCACACAATAAAAGCCATTCAAATGAATGAGGGAGGCCGCGCTGGGCGAACTGATCCAGAAAGATCTCTAATATAGGACATGAAATACTACCCGTCTATCTCCACCAATGCAGAAAGGCAACCCAAACTACACGTGTGCATATGACCTGATTGGGATGAAAATACAGAGGACACTGGGGAGGGGTATGGCCAGCTGTCAGAGGGGCCCCTGGAAGGGCAGGTGATGGGGGACACGGGCCTTACCCTTTGGACTCCATACACTTCAGGAACGGCTGCCATTTCTTTCTTTTCTTGCTTTCTCTCCCCCTCCCCCTCCTTTCTTTTTAAGAAACTGTTTCGTTTCTGTCAACCTTATTTTCATTTAATGGCCTACAGCCCCTCGGTGGGCTGCCTCCCCATTCGGCGCCTGCGCAGTGGGGACTTAGGCGGGACCAGCTGCACAGGCGCGTGGCATCTTGGACGGCCGGCGACCCCGGGTGGAGCAGCAGTCAGTTTAGCAGCTGGAGCGGCCGGTCCACCCTGACACTTGCCTCAGCCACAGCCTTTCACAGCGGCCTGCTCTTCCTCTGTAGAAGTGGAGCTCAGGGGGCCTCCCGCGGGTGCTCACGGGAGGTGGCTCTGCGCGGCCTGCTCTTCCTCTGTTGAAGTGGAGCTCAGGGGGCCTCCCGCGGGTGCTCACGGGAGGTGGCTCTGCGCGGCCTGCTCTTCCTCTGTAGAAGTGGAGCTCAGGGGGCCTCCCGCGGGTGCTCATGGGAGGTGGCGCCACGCGTGCGCAAAGCCTCCCAGGCGGGCCGGCATCCACCGCAGCCGGAGGAGTAAGTCCCCTGTTGCGTGGGAATGGCCAAGTCCATGCAGCACAGTGTCTGTGCCACGGGGCAGTGGCAGGCAGGGTAACCTGAGGCGCCTCTGGGAGAGGCCGGTGGCCAGCGGGGGCATCCGTGACCCGCAGAGCAGCGGCCCTGGAAGGCCTCCTGGAGCTGGCTACGCAGTCACAGGGCTGAGGCCACCAGAGTCGGAGTGGCTCCAGGGCCGCAGCGAGCGGTGGCACGGCTGGCCGCCGGCGGCATTGCTGCGGGACGGGACACGGACCCCAGCGGTTTTCCACGGCAACAATGGCAGAGCCGCGGGCAGACGCTCCTCCCGGCTCCTCCTCTGGTCCACGATGCCAGTGCCCACAGCTTTCCTCTTGTGGATGAATCGTTCCATTTGAAAGTCAAGGTTGGGGCCACCTAAGTGAGTTCCTCTCGCAAGGAATTTGAGGACACCCTCCTGCTTCGTTTTCAGGATCTCAAGGGCCCAAGTCATCGTGCAAGTTTCCCTTTAAACTAGGAAGGAAAAGCAGAAAGGCATGCTGTGGACAGTCTTTCTGGGTAGCATGGGAAGGGGTTGCCATTTCTCTGTGATGTAAATATATTCATATATTTTCCATGTAATTCTTAAAACTTAAAATGTAATTTTTCTTTTATATTTTTATGTAGTTATATTTGTCCTTTTTTAGTTATAGTTGAGTTTTATAGAATTATATAAAAATCTCGCACTGTTTTTAATATTTTAAATCCCTGGCCCTGGCTAGGTAGCTCACTTGGTTAGAGCGTTGTCCAGATATGCCGAGGTTGTGGGTTTGATCCCCAGTCAGGACATATGCAAGAAGCAATCAATGAATGCATAACTAAGCAGAACAACAAATTGATGTTTCTCTCTCCTTCCCTCTCTCTAAAAATCAATCAATTAATAAAATTTTTAAATCCCTACCTATTGTTTCAGAGAACTTCTGAGATCATCATTGGGCCTATGGGTACTTATTCCCAAGGATGGAGTCACCTCTCTTCCAAGATGGTGCCCCTTACCAGGTGAGGTGTTGTATGCACCTGTGAGGGTTGTCACACTGGGACCCCAGAACCCCCACTCCCTGTCCAGGTAGGATCCCTTGAGCTTGTTCTCACATCAACTGTGCAGGGATGAAATACTAGTAAAAACAAAAAAACCTTAATTCCTTCCTTCCTTCCTTAAATAAATAATATTGCCTGGACAAAGCCATAGGATTTGATGGTGAATAACAACATTCAAGATTAGAATCTAGCCCTAACTGGTTTGGCCCAGTGGATAGAGCTTCGCCCTGCAGACTCAAGAGTCCCAGGTTCGATTCCGGTCTGGGCATGTACCTTGAAGCAGCTGATCTGAGGAGGCAGACTGGTTTTGCAAGGAATGTTAGGCCATTAAACCAAACAAAGCCCTGTCCTGCGGTAGGGCAGGGGACTTTGTTCTGAGCCCAAATCTAAGCACACCTGGGGGGAGGGAGTATATTTTTAAATCAATGAACTCCTAGGGGCAGTTATAAAGCAAAGTTCTTGCGTGTTACCGTGCTCTGGATTTGGGATTTGGGACACCCCAAATTAAAACTGTGATTTCTCTACCTCTTCAAAGCGTCGCTTAGTTTTTTGGTCTTTCTACAACAGATCGATGTTTCTAACTCTCTATCCCTCTCTCCTCCTCTCTATAAAAAAATAAATAAAATATGTTTTTTAAAAAAAGATTAGAATCTAGTGAGGAGACAGACTCTAATCAAACAGCCTCCTAAATCAAAGTGAAATGAGGCCTGTGATGATGCTAAGCCAGATCCAGAGCATGTCCTGAGGAGAGAAACGCCTCAGAGGCAGCTTTTCCCCTCTCCCCTCCCGACATCTTCATCCTGCCATGAAAGGTGTTTCATGTCCTGGAACCAGAAGGCTTGGCTGAGGTCTTCAGCAGCCGCCCCAAGGACTCCCCAGAAGTGGAGGTGGGTGGGGAGTTGGGGAAGGGATTGTAAGTCAGGACCCAGGAAATCGCAGCAACTGAACTCAGACCAAAGAGCCTGGTGGGGTTGTGCTGTCCAACATGGCAGGCTGGTTCCAGACCTGTCACCACATCATCTCCCGTTCACAGGCGCCACCCTGAGGCCATCCAAGGCTGCTGCTCAAACCATCCCCTGCCCAGCAAGGCCCCTGCTGAGTCGCATCTTTCAGTTTGGAATGGATGGTGTCACTGCCAATGCCAGTGTCCGGACTGAGAAAAGAATCTGTGAGTGTGCGCACTGCATACTATACACACAGGTCCATACTCTGTGCATAGGGTGTCAATTCATTCCAGATTTACTGGGACAGCTTCCATTTTCACATATTTGGGCACCACAAACCATTGAAACATCCTGAAAATTCCAATATGATTATTTATACAGCACTCCTTCAGTTCCAAAAAAAAAAAAAAAAAAGGATCTGAGAACCAGCTGGCAGAGTTGTATATAGTTCAGAGGACTTAAAAATAACAGACAAGGGAATTGGGGAGAAGAGAGAGTAAGATGACAGTCAGAAATGCTTTCCTCAAATCCTGAGCGCGTGCTGGAAGCAGGCTGCAACGGATCTCGGAACTTCCAAGCAGCCAGAGCTAAGAGGGAGACAAGACAGCGTGGATCCCTGCCGTTGAGACCTGCAGGAGTTTCCCCCAGAAGTCCTCAGAAAGATGCAGCGTGACTCAGAGTTAGAAAGGAGCAAACGCATGTTCCATATCTTAATAGTGCTCTGGTTACACAAATGACTGTATTTGTCAAGACTCACCGAAGAGCGCACTTAAGGTTTGTGCATTTTATGCAGCAAACTTTACTTCAAAAAGAAAAGAATTATAAACAAATGTAGTTAGTGATATGCCTGCTGAAATGTTTAGGGGTGAACAGACATCGCAGCTTACTTTGAAATGCATCAGAAAAGATCAGATGAATTGCTGGGTGGAACAAGACTAGAGGGATTGACATGCAATGAAGCAGATTTAGTAAAACGGTGGTGGGCACACAGTGTGGGCCTTACAATTCTTTCAACTTTCTGTGTTTGAACATTTTCTTAATATAAGGTTGGAGGCCCTAAGAAATGAAGTGGACTCAGAGTGGTGATAGCGGGGGTAGGTAAAGGTGGAGGAGAGTATAGAGGGGGACAAATGGTGACGAGGAAAAACTGAAGGGAATTTTGGAAGTTATCATCAACACCTCAAAGGAGAGAGAGCCTGAGTTTTGTTCTGAGAGAGAGCGAAAGGCTGAGCCCTGGGCATGGGGGCCATGGGCAGAGTTGGGGCTCTTGGGTGCAGAGCTCTGCCTTCAACAGGGATAGAGGCCTGGCTCCTGCACAGCCCATAGCATGGCAGGATTTTGTCATCTCCCAGACAGAGCACTCAGATCATGGAAACTTCTTGTCAGGCCTTAAGGAGCAGCTCCCCTTGGAGGCCTGTGCCTCGCCAGAGCGCCCTAATAAAAGGCAGAGTTGGATTTTAGCCTTGACAGTAGGGTGGCGTAGATGACAGGGGTCATTTAATGGGGCTTGTCTCTGCTGGCACTGCATTTACATGCCATTTAATGTTTAAGTGACCCTAGGACACAGGTACCATTGCCATTCCCATTTATATGTGAAAAATGACTTGGAAAAGTTCAGTGACTTAATGTAACGCTCAGCTGGCAAATGCTGAGCTGGGATTCCAAGTTCTATTTGACTCCAGAGGCTTACATCTGCCCTCTTCTGCTCCACAAGCTGCTGCCCCATCCCTTCCGCTTTCTTTCCCACCCCCACCCCCACCCCCACCCCCAAAGGCCTGTCTCAGACTTGTCTCTGCTCTGGCCTCAGAAGAAAGCGCAGGACAAAGTCTGGCTCAGGCCCTGGGTGCTCCTTATAAACCGAACACCCGCTTCTGCTCCTGAACCTTTAATACCCAGGAAACTGCTCTGACCAGCTTCCCTGCTACCACAAAATCAAAACCTAGACACTTGGAAATAGCCTATCCCCTCTTTAATAGAATCCCAGGGCTGATGAAGACTTGAGCTGAGAGCCAGGCTCCTTCAATTTTGCAGAGAAGGCAAAGAAAGCCCAGAGAGGGGCAGTGGCGGGCCTGATGTCACACAGCATGCCAGGACTGAGCTTTGTCTCCTGGCTTTTGTCCCCTTAGCTCAGGGCTGGGCAGGGCTGAGTTGAGCTGCAGGGCTGGTGGAGGGGTGGGTGGAGGGTGGGGGGAGGTAGGGTGAAGGGAAGTGTAGATGAGGCCTAGAAACCCCCCTGGAGAGAGCAAGACTAGCTCCTGGGGCCAGGGAAGAGTATTACTGGGCCCCACAATGTCAGCCAGGAGGTCCCTGAAAGAGCAACTTTCATTTCATAGATGGGAGCTTCCATTCCGGAGAGGAAGTACGTGCTCCGGGATCCCACAGCCAGTTCCTTGTCACATGGAGTTCATTTTCCTGAATCCCCAGTGTCCTTCCCACTTTGCCCCTGGATTCCTTCTGAGGAATCTTGAGGTACAGAGCTGGCTCGGGTGGCCTGGTGTGTCCCTGATCTGCTCCTTCCCTGAAGTCCACACTCGCATGCCTGGGGCCCAGTAGTGCTCCCCAGGACCCAAAACCAGACCTTTGGCTTTTAGCAGGTCCCTTCGGTAAACTCACAGATCTGGGCCCTACAGGGACTGTTGGCAGAAGGGCTCCCATCTCTGCAGCCCCTGGCAAGGAGGAAAGAGGAGGAAGTTACAGGGGCTCAAGAGTGCCCCCTCCAGCAACACACTTGCTCTTCAGCCAGGCCTGGCCCAGGGACGTCAGACCCCCACCCAAGAGAGGAGGCCTGCCCTGCTTGCTCAGGCCTCCGGGCCCAGGCAGCCCCCGGAGTGTGTATATGTGGGGGAGGGAGTCTGTAGGGGGGTCACCCAGCTGTGAGGCCCATGTCCTTCCAGCCAGAGCCAGGCTCAGAGTCATGGAAGAACAGGGTCAGAGAGTAGAGACTGAGTCCATAGACAGACCCCAAGCAGCTCCGGCTATGCCAGGCCAACCAGCAGACCCTCCAACACAAACACTGGGCCCCTGGCTCTGGCTCTGAGAAGGGGGCATTTTTCAGAGGTGACATCAGCTCTTAAAGTTTTATGTTTCCTGCCTGCTCAGCCCAGAGAGCAGAGTCCCCAGAGCCCATGAGCCTGGAGAGGCAGGCACCGGCTCCAGAGCAAACAGCACATCCTTGGCCCTGGGCACTTGAGCAGTCCCACAGCCAGGACGGCCGGTCCCACAGCCTGCTCACCCTGAGGTCACAGCCCTGCCTCCCAGGACAGATGCCAAAGGAGCGGTCTCCCAGGTCCCAGATGCGCCCTGGCGTCTTTGCTCATGCTGCTCCCTTTATCACTTACTCTGCCCTCTAGCAAAGCCTCTCCATCCTTCAAGTAGCATGTCCAGTGTTCCCTTCCCTGTGAAGCCAGCCTCACCTCCCCAGCCTCCACAGTGAGCTGTCTATCTTGCCATTAGAGGCCTGATCACTCTGAGCCATGTTTACAACCACCTCCCTTACTCTCCAACCCCCGCTCCTCCCTATCAGACCAGAGCCCCTGGAGTGCACAGTCCAGGTCTCATTTCGCTCTGGCCCCCAGGGCCTCTGTTAGCAGTTGGTGGGGAATCAGGAAGTGTGAGGGAAAGGATGGAGGTGGTAGGGTTACTCAGCAACCCCTATCCCTTCATTGCGTATTTGCTGAGGGACTAGCCCTCGCATCCACTCCAAGAAGCAGTTTCTGCCCCATGAATATGCCTGGGGCGCTTCAGAGTCCAGGAGGAGAAAGCCTTCATCCCCTTTGGCAGTGGAAGCCCAAGGGAGCCAGCTCCAGCCCCTAGCTGGGCCCCTAGGGTGGGGGTGGGGAAAAGTGGGGGTGCGGGGTTGTGAGTAGCCCCTGCCTGTGTCCAGGCACCTGCTCCCAGACCTCCCTCAGCAAACCTCTGGAAAATTGCCAGGGCGGCAAGGCCTGGGGGAGCTCCGGCGGGAAATGGTGGAGGAGTTCGGAATCGGTCCAGTGGTGGTACCAGCCTCAGAGCAGAGTCACCTCCAGACTGGTGTCAGCAACAATCCTGCCCTTGCAGGAGGCCAGGAAATCCACACCCTCTCCCCCCATCAAGGCTGAGGCTGCTGCTGGGAGGATGAAATGGATCGATATGTGAAAAGACCTGGACTGCAGGAAGCACCCCGTAAGTGTTTTTAGAATAATTATTGTTATTTAGATTGAACTCACATGACTGAGCATCAAGTAAGTGCTGGGGCTGGGAATGCTGGGTGAGCAAGGCAGGCACACCCTCACCTCCCAGGAGCCTACAAGGGGGCAGGGGCACAGATACACAAACAGCTGATATAAAAGTGCAGGGCTGGAGGTAAACCCACAGCACCCAACCTGACCTGGGGATGGGTGGGTCATGGAAGGCTTCCTGGGGGAGGAGGTGCTGCTGCCCATAGAGAAGCTGAAGGACGAATAGAAAGAAATGAATCAACTATAGGGAGGTAAACCCCTCCCAGTTGAGAGAGCCACCATGAGGGTTCAGCTAAAGGCAAGAAGAATGTGGGCCGAGTGAGGTGAAGGGAGCAGGCAGGCCTGGTGAATGAGTGAGTGAAGTAATGAGGAGTCCAAAGAGAGGAGGGCAAGGTGGGAAACCAACTTTACCTTCAGTAGTGAGCTCTCTCTTATAGCAGGAAAAGATAGACACCGAGACATATGCCCCGCCCCCCCCTCCCCCCCCCACACACACACACAGATTCCCACTCCGATACCTCTACCTTAAGCTTAGCAGGCTAAAGTATGGCACATCCGGCTCAGAAAGGGTCAGCGGGACCGGGTCACTGCCCCTCTGCCCTGGGAGGGGGCAGCCTCTGGACCCTGAGCCAAGCTGCCCAGCTGCTGACTCAGGCCCCACTAGCCAGCTCAGCATTCCCGCCTGCCCCACTGAATGGGGTTATTGAAGTTCTTTGTACAGAGGGGAGTGGGGGAGAAGAGGGGAGGCCACTGACCACGCCCCCAACCAGAGCCTTCAGCAGGACTGCGGGTTCTGCTGTGAAGGAGCCAGTCTGAGAGCCCTGTGGCCACCAGGTACTGCTCTGGGGGTATCTGGGACCAGGAACAATCCTAGGTAAGCTGGCCAGGCATCAGAGAGGGGATCCCAGTGGGAGGGAATTGCCCTGACCCTCAGAACTGGAGGCCCCAGGGTGGTGACCCTGCCCACCACTGTCTCCGGCTGGAGAATAGAGGGGTGTCCATCCCTTTGAATACATCGTGTGTAGGTGGGGGTCATGCATTGGCTCTCTGGTTGTCCTGCCTGCCCTGCCTGCCCCATCACACATTTCTCTAAGGAGAGGTGGTTTCCCATTAGACCGGGTCTCTCACAGGGTGTGGGGCTGGGTCCCCCATCACGCAGGGAGTGGGGTTGATTGGGAGCCTTCCCCATCAGACCCAGAGTTCCCCAAGCCCAGCATCCATCTCCTCCTTAGTGCTTCACATCTGCAGGAATTACATCTGGTGCCCAGCCTCAGCCTCCACTGCTGGGCCCCAGCTGAGCCAACGCTTCTCTGGATAAAGCGCGCCTACCTCACATCCTCCTCCCCTCTTGGCCTTTGCCCTAAGCTGGGGTCTGGCCCCCCATCCCTGGCTGTGTGGACCTACTCCTGCCAGGTGTGCTGTTCCAGGAATGGGGGAGGGCCAGGTGCCATGAAGCCAGTGCCATCTGTCACCCTTTGTTGGGTGCTGCTTCTGGTGTCTGGGCTGGGGGCCACCAGGAAGGGATCCCCAGAAGAGGCTTCCTTCTACTACGGAAACTTCCCACCTGGTATGTCCATTCCTCTGTTGGTCTGTCAGTCCGTCTATCAGCTTGTCCACCTTGGCTGGCTTGCCAAGGAGTTTGGTGTTTTAGCTTCCTGGCAGGTAGAATGTGGAAAATAACTCTGTAGTGTTCTCAAGTAAAAGTTCCTAACAGATTTCTTTTGAGTTACCTTACAGATAGCATGCTATGAGAGCTAGCACTGTGCAAGAAAGTTTTTTATGCATTCTTCCCCCCTCCCCCCCCCCCGGCCCCCGGCCATCTATCTACCCACTCCCTCTCTTAGAGGTGGGGAGGGGCTGGCACAACCCCTAGTCCCAAGCTGGACAGGGGTGGGAATCCCCTGAGCCCAGCCTGGGGTCTCTACTTGCAGGATTCTCTTGGGGTGTGGGCAGCTCTGCCTTCCAGACAGAGGGCGCCTGGGACCAGGATGGGAAGGGACCCAGCATCTGGGATGCCTTCACGCACAGCGGGAAGGGGAAAGTGCTTGGGGAGGAGACAGCAGATGTGGCCTGTAACGGCTACTACAGGATCCAGGTGAGTAAGGGTGTGCGTGGGGGGAGGGGGCGGGTGCTGGAGCACGCAGCGAGCTGAGAGGTGGGAAGAGACATACTGAGGGAGCCCATGTGACAATATCAATCCCGTGCTCTGCTAAACACTCCCCACCCAAGGGGATGGGGCGCGTGGGGGTGGGGACTGGGTGTGTGGGCAGGATATAGGAGGAAAGGAAAGCAGGGCCCCACCTGACTCAGGGCCCTGGTGTGATACCCAAGTGAGGGGTAGCCGAAGGGCAGATGTTAGGGCCCAGGGCCCATAGGCCACAGTGGCCTGAATCCCTGATCCCTGCATGTGAATCACCCCGTGGAGAGAGTGGGACCAGCTCAATCCCTCTGCTCAGCATCCACTCTTCTTCTCTGGATTGACTTTTTTGGGGGAACTCATCACCCAAGTTTGTTAATAGTACCCTATGGCCCTCTCAAAGAGCCCCATACCTTGCATTTTATTTGACTGTACCCCAGGAGGAAGCAGGGGCGGGTGGTATGCATCACACCTATTATATAGATGAGGAAACAGCCGCTTCCTCACCCACTAGGAGCCTAGACATGAGTGAGCCTTGTCCTGGGCCCCTCAGTGTGCCCCCTCCCTGCCCAGCCCAGGGCCCTAGGCCACCTTCCCTGCCTCCCTGTCTGCACAGGAGGACATCATTCTGCTGAGGGAGCTGCCCGTGAACCACTACCGATTCTCTCTGTCTTGGCCCAGGCTCCTACCCACTGGTGTCCGAGGTAGGCTAGGCAGCCCCTTTCCAGCCCCAGCGTGGCCCCTTTAGGTCATGGAGAGGGAGAGTGCTGGGGAGGGAGACCACGGACAGTTTCTTCTGGCTGCAGCTTTCACAGGCTCTCCAGGTAGCTGAGCTCCCAGGAGTCTATACCACCCCTTTGAGGTTCAAGTGGTCTGAGGTACCTTCAGCCCTACGAGTGCTGCATTTCAGAAGGCCAAGGCCACGGTCCTTTCTTGTCAAGCCCCCTTTTATCTCACCTTCAGCTGACCAGGTAAACAAGAAGGGAATCAAATTCTACAGCGACTTCATCGATGCCCTTCTGAAGAGCAACATCACCCCCATCGTGACCTTGCACCACTGGGATCTCCCGCAGGTAAGGGCTGTGCAGGCTCAGGGCCCATGGGGAGCTCAACTCAGCAGCAGGGAGCCTGATCTGGAACCGAGGACGCCACAGTGGGGGCCAAGCCTGGGGTCCAGACACAAAGATGGGAAGGAGTCTAGAAGAAATCTGACTCGCTCATGGCTGGGAAGTCGCTGGTTTAACTGATGTTTGTAGTAAGTGATTAACTGCGGATTTTGAGGTTTTCCAGAACATTTGTCCTAAAAACAGCAACTCAAACTATAAAGAGAAAAACATCTTTTCGAGTAAGATCTGATGACATGCTATAATTAACAAGTTTGTTTAGCCTTCTTCCCCAGTTTGTTTGAGCCAGCGCCATATGTGCTCACATATGAGCCCCACCCCCTCCCCAAGCAGTTTCCATGAAGTGTGAACACGCTTAAGAACATCACTGTTAGACATCACTATTCATTCAACAGGGCCACACGGAGCTCACAGTCCTGCCAGGGGAGGAGCCATGTATGTGACCCCATGACATGGTAGTGGGAAGGCAGAGGGCAGAGACATGGCCTCAGGGAGGTGCAGGGAGGAGAATGAGTCTCATCAGTGCTTTGCAAAGCTGGGGCGTGAAGTGGGAGAAGGGGTGTGCTGGCTAGAGGGGGCATGGCAAGGAGCAGGGAGCAGCTGGGCAAGTGATGCGGTTAGAGTTTGGGGAGCAGGCTGGAGGCGGCAGGATAGAGATGGGAGGGGCAACTTGCAAGGCCTCAACCTCGAAGCTGAGGTGACAGGATTTGTTCTTGGGAAGGGAAGCCTCTAAGCTGGGGCTGGGGGCAGAGAGCAGCCTTTAAGCGGATGAACTGGGAACCATCCCCCAGCTTCGTCCTTGGTTGGTTGCTTTCACTTACCTACCCTTTAGCATCCCCTCAAAACCACCAAGGAGAGCTGGTAGGTAATATTGACGGAGTGCTGAACCCTCGTGAGCAGATCCTCTGGCTGGGAGAGAGCGCTCTGCTGAAGGAAGCAGAGTCCTCTCTCATAATAGGCTCTGAGGTTCTGACAGTGGCACGGCCCTCAGAATCCCAAACAGAGCTTTCATTCCCACTACCTTATTTCTTTGGAATTTATATTTAAGATTATTTCCCCATGATCACACTTCTTTCCCTTGGCAAATTTTCTTAAATATTCACTCTATCAAGTTCCTTTGAAGCATGAATCTCAAATCTTCCCTGCTCCCAAGGTACCTAACCCAGTTCGTCTCCACATTTACGTTTCATGGTCCATCACTGCCATCATCTTCAGTCTTCAATGCTCAACACCCTGCGTCTTTGCCGCCCTCTTCTCCGAACATCCTCTGTAGCTGGACTCGCCTGTTTCTCCCACACACTTGGCCAATCAGCTCCGAGTCTTTTCTGAAGACAGACCCTTGGGGCACCAGCTCCTCTCTGTGCCCCTCTGTTCGCAGCTGCTCCAGGTCAAGTATGGCGGGTGGCAGAACGCAAGCATGACCAACTACTTCAGTGATTACGCCAACTTGTGCTTCGAGGCCTTTGGGGACCGGGTGAAGTACTGGGTCACTTTCAGTGATCCTCGGGTAAGCAGGGCCCCTCTCCAGGTGAGAAAACCCACTTCCCAGGCCAGAGCATTCCCTGCCACTTCTCACAGGCCCTATCCTGTAGACAGTGGCAGAAAAGGGCTATGAGACGGGCCACCACGCACCAGGCCTGAAGCTCCACGGCACAGGCTTGTACAAGGCAGCACACCACATCATTAAGGTGAGGCGGGTCTTTCTGGGAAGGGAAGTCTGGGTTCAGCGTGGAGAGACAAGCCCCAGTGTCCGCTCCGCATGCCCAGGAGTCCAAGCCTGAGCTCAGTCCTCTGTGGCCCCACCTCAGAGCCAGCATCTTTCATAGCTCTTTCTCACCGTCCACCTTCCTTCCATGAGGAATGACCGAGTGTCCTGTCATCCGGTGCTCTGTGGGACACTGAGGCTGAGATGGTGTATCCTGGCTGCTCGCTAGGGCTTACACTCCAGCCAAAGGGTGGAGGGCACACATGGGAAAACTTGTCCCCTGTAAGTCTAAACTGTCTTGTGTGGAATGGTGACAGGAGTGGGGGAATGACAGTGAATGAGAGGCTGAAAACTTCAATGAATGAGCAGAAGTAACTGGAGGACAGTTGGTGAAGGACAGTAATAATTTAAGATAGCATGGATTTCAAAAGGCCTAGGGTTTGGTTTTGTTTGTTTTTTTCTTAAATATATTTTTATTGATTTCAGAGAGGAACGGAGAGGGAGAGAGAGATAGAAACATCAATGATGAGAGAGAATCATCAATCAGCTGCCTACTGCATGCCCACACTGGGGATCCATCCCACAACCCGGGCATATGCCCCAACTGGGAATCGAACCATGACCTCCTGGTTCATAGGTCAATGCTCAACCCCTGAGCCGTGCTGGCCTGGCAAGACCTAGGGTTTTTGAAGGAGTAAGGAGAGACGGTTTAGAAGCAGCAATAAAGAGCAACTGTGACTATTTAAAGGGCAGAGCTCTGGAGACATCAGTGGGTCACTGGGAGAGAATATAAAAAGAAGGCAGGTTGGCACATTTGGAATCCCATTTCTCCAGGATATGCTGGGTGCTTGGTATTTTCCTAACTTCCTGGGCTTGGTAGGGGAGAAGTACTGCGTATTACTCCAGTGGACAACCAGGAACACGAGAAGCTTTAGCAAAAACCTTAGAAAAAAAGACACGTAGTGGTGGTTTATGTGTTTATGCCAGATTTAGACCAAGTATCCTGTATCGAAGAAAATAAGTGCCTCCGGAGGTCAGAGGATGGGAGACTATGGATTGGGATAATCAAGGCTAGACTCATGAAGATGATGGGACTCCCATCTGGATCTCTAGAGTTAGGAAGGAAAGAGAGGAGAGAACCGGCTGGGTCAGGCCCCTCTGATGAAGTCCTTCCTTTCAGGCCCACGCCCAAGCCTGGCATTCTTACAACAGCACCTGGCGCAGCAGGCAGCAAGGTGAGCTGCACCGCCACACGTGCTGAAGATCAAGTGCCCAGGGGCGTGCTGGTCATTCCTGACTGCCACCCCTTCTTTCTTTTCCTTTAAGGGCTGGTGGGGATTTCATTAAACTGCGACTGGGGGGAACCAGTGGACACTAGTAATCCCAAGGACTTAGAAGCTGCCGAGAGATACCTACAGTTCTGCCTGGGCTGGTTTGCCAACCCCATTTATGCTGGTGACTACCCTCAAGTCATGAAGGAGCGTATCGGTGAGCCAAGACCCATTTTAAAACTGCAGATGCCACAGCCACAGTACTGAACTCAGGTGAAATGAGCGAAAGGCAGGCGGGTAGAGCACCCTGGGCTTGGGTGAAGCCGTCAAGAACTGAGAACTGATTGTTTGAATTAAGGCAGAGTGTGTGTGGTGGGGTGGGGTGGGGAGGGGACACCCAAACAAATCCCAAGAAGTTCAAAACCCAGGAGAAAAATGTAGCAGTTCTCTGGGCTGCTATCTTTTGTGTTCTGCTGTCCTACCTTTCCCTCCCCATTGCACTCCGTTTTAACTGCAGTGAAGTAGGAAAGAGAAACCAAAGACACAGTCATGGGCGGTGTCAGTTCTATTGCCAGCTCTTTCTGTCACTTGAGAAATACTTTCCAAGCTTTGGTTTCCAGTGTCAGAGAAGAGAATAAAGTTAGGTACAGCACACATGGCCTTATCAGTTTGGATGCTGTTAAGTGCCACATAACAGAAAACTCCAACTAGTCACTTGGAAAGTAGGGAATTTGTCATCACCTGCGTCTAGAGAAGGATGATCCAGGGCTAGGTTAATCTCTGAGGACTCAGCTCATTCCGCCTTTCCCCTCGGCACCATCTACTACTCCCAATGCCACAGATGGCTGCAGCAGCTCTAGGCAGCACATCTTTACACATCAACATGCAGGGGCAGAAAAAAGGAAGTAGCTCTGTCATATCTGTTTTTAAGAACAAGAATCTTCCCAAGAAATAGCTTCCACCCAAAGCTGTTTTCACTTCATGCCTTAAAGGACAGGACCACATGCCTTGGAGTGTCCTAGGCCACCAGAAGTAGGACTTCAGAGGCTGGGGAGGGACCATAAAGGACATGGCGCCTGGGAAGAGGGCAAGGAAGACAGGCCTGGGAATACAGGGCAGGCAACCCGCAGCGCCTGGCCATAGAAATGTAAATGTATTATCTCTGTGATTTAGAGGCATCAGTCCACACTACACTTCAGAAAAAGAGACAAGGGTGGTATTGAAATAGGTTACAATCTCACGTAACAAGGCTATTCTGGATGTTTGAGAACAGCCAACATATCAAAACTTTCCCTTTCTAAAGCACCATTCATCAGACTTATCTGATTCCAACTCTGCCACTAACCAGTGAGTGGATGAGGTGCTTCACTTCTTTGGGTGTCAGTTTTATCACGTGAAATGAAGGATCCGACAAAATAATCTCTAAAAATCTCTTGGCAGCAACAGTTCTGTGACACGCCTGTACACACACATACAAAGTCTTGGGAATGATTTCTCAAGATGCACAAGGCAAACGCACTCATGACCTCAGCGCCCATGTTCCTGCGGCACATCCATCATTCACAGGCGCAATCTCTCATGACGCTGAGGGCATCGCAGGAGCCACACAGGATTGCACCGAAAGCCAAACTAATGATTTGTCATAGAGCAGTTTTCTTGGGCTTAAGGCCAATCTTCCCAGACCCCACCAACTCCAACTTTGTGATAAGTAGCACTGGGCTGAAGTTTTCCTTTATACAATGTGGAAAGAAGGGTCCTCTGAGCAGTTAATATTTTCTTTAGTAGTGAAAGCATCTGCTTGAAATCTTGTTCACAAATTACTTCCAGGCTTCTCAAGCACCTTTTTAGTCACAATAAACATGAACAAAAGTAATTCTGTACCAGTGCTGACCAATAGAACTTTTGGTGATGACAGAAATGTTATGAATAATGTATATATATTTACACACAGATATATAATGATATATACAGATACACATTATACCCTCCCACACATGTATGTCTATGCTATCCAATGACAGCTTGTAGCCATTTGTCTACTAAAATTAAAAATTCAGTCCTTCAGTGTGACTGAATTAAAGATGCAGTCACAACCTGGTCAGCTGCTCAGTAGAGCGTTGTCCTGCATCAAAAGGTTGCAGGTTCAATTCCCAGACAAGGGCATGTACTTGGGTTACAGGTTCAATCCCAGCCCGTCAGGGCCCATGGGAGAGGCAATCAATTCATGTGTCTCTCTCACATCAATGTTTTGTTGTCTCTTTCCCCCTCTCCCTCCCTTCTATTCTCTCTCAAAAAGAAAAAAATCAATGTGAAAAGTCAAGCTTCTGTCCCTCCCCACCACTCCCATCCTCCCCAGAAGGAAGCACACTCCCAGGCATGCATTTGTACATATGTGAGCAAAAGCACTGCTGCGAGGTGGTACTTGGTATCATAGGCAACACTCTGCATCTTTGTTTCATTTAAACATGTACCTGGGCATTCTTTCCATGTTGGTATACAAAGTACTGCCTCATTCATTCTAAGGGCTGCAGCGTGTAGATACCCCATTTATTTAATCACTAGGGGCCCAGTGCACAAAAATTTGTGCACTCAGGGTGGGGGTTCCTTCCGCCTGGCCTGTGCCCTCTTGTAGTCTGGGACCCCTCGGGGGATGTCCACCTGCTGGTGTGCCTGGCCAGCCTGGGTGAGGAGCTGAGGGCCGTTTTCAGGCTGCCCACAGCTCCCATTGACCCAAGGTCCCAGCGAGGCTGGCTGGAATCAGGTTTCTGGGGTTTATTTATCTTCTATAGTTGAAACTTTGTTACCTTGAGCGGAGGCCTAGGCAGGCAACAGAAGCCTCCTGTTAGCTTCAGCTCTGTGGCTTCTATAATTGAAACATTGTTGCTTGAGCAGAGGCCCACCAGCCAAGTCAGGCAGTTGCAATGGAAGCCTCCTGCTTGTTCCAGCTCCATGGCTGCCAACTTGGCTGGGTTAATTTGCATACAGCTGCTCTGATTGGCTGGTGGGCATGGCTTGAATGTCTCAGAATGACAGTCAATTTGCATATTACTTTTATTAGATTAGATTCTCCCCTGATAGACATTTAGATTGTTTCTAACCTTTTGCTACTCAATCTACAATGAAGGTTCATGTACATACATATTTTTACAAGTGTGAATAAAATGTAGGATAAACAGATTTATCAGTGAAAGGACATATACCTTTATAATATTCCAAACTATGCCAAAATTTCTAGCCCTGGCCAGGTAGCTCAGTTAATTAGAGTGATGTCCTGATATGCCAAGGTTGTGGGTTTGATACCCAGTCAGGCACATAGAAGGAGACCAAAATGCATAAATAAGTGGAACAACAAACCAATGTATCTCTCTCAAAAAAAAAAAAAAATCAAAAATTTCTAACACAAAGATGTACCAGCTTACCCTACACAATGCATAAATGTGATCATATGCCCCCACCTCCCACTGGCCTTCCTGTTCCTTTCCCAGGGGCAATTAAAATTACCAATTTTTAATGTAAGGAATAATATAGGAATCCAACACTACTATTTTCCAGATAACTACACACTTGTCAACATACCACTTACTGAATAATCTATGAAAGTATTACTTTTAAACAATACAAACTTTTACATTTTTGGATCGTATTCAAATGTCAGAATTCCAGTTTGAAAAGTTAAGGTTACATTTTTTCATACAAATGAATCCCAAAGCCCAGGATGTGGATAAAAGGTTTTATGTCAACATGCCAGTATCATCATGGTACATAAAATGATTGTGAGAATCATTAACTTCTGTTTTTCTCTCTCAATAGGAAGAAAGAGTGCAGAGCAAGGCCTGGAGGTGTCGAGATTACCTGTGTTCTCAATCCAAGAAAAGAGCTACATTAAAGGCACATCTGATTTCTTAGGATTAGGTCATTTTACGACCCGGTACATCACAGAAAGGAACTACCCATCCCGCCGGGGGCCCAGCTACAAGAACGATCGTGACTTAGTAGAACTGGTTGACCCAAACTGGCCTGATCTGGGGTCTCAGCATTTTGTGCCATGGGGATTTAGGAGGCTCCTCAACTTTGCTCAGGTGATTATTACATTAAGCTATTTAAAAGGCATTTTTGACCTGAATTCATGGTCTTAGAGCTTAAGCACAGGTGCTTACATTTAAAATTAACAACACAAAACAAATGCAAATACAGTTTGCATTTAAAGTTAACGCAAAACAAATGCAGTTACTCATACTTCAGAGGCTAATATAGGCCTTACAGTCTAATGTCTACTCTAAATAAACATTTCAATGTATATACCTGTAGCTAAAAGTCTTACCCCACATTTATTTTGCTGCCCTTTTCACCTGAAATGGAATATGTGGAAAGAACAAGATATGAATATATTCTCTCAACAATGATGCTGATTTATTGAGAAATGTATTCTTTCATATGAACTTGCTTCCTGCCTGCATTCATCTCTAAATATATTAAACGTGTGAACTGGCATTTACTAAACACTAAACACACTCGATTAAAATGACAGGCTTAAACGTGTGTCTATAGGTACCTTAGACTCAGAAACCCACCTCTAAGTTGGATTTTTAAAGATATTTGTTACTATGACTCACTTTCAGACTCAATATGGTGATCCTCCCATGTATGTGATGGAAAATGGAGCATCGCAAAAATTACACTGTACTCAATTATGTGACAAGTGGAGAATTAAATACCTTAAAGGATATATAAATGAAATGTTAAAAGGTGAGATGCAAACCAAGACTGTCATCACATATTTTTCTATTTAACTTGAACAAAATTTGATAATACACCTGGTTGACTAAAACTTGTTTCTAAATCTCATAAATGAAAACATTTAAGATTATTTTCATATTGTTTTTCCAAGTAAATGTAATACATTCAATATGAAATAAAATGTCTTTGCAGCTATAAAAGATGGTGCTAACATAAAAGGGTATACTTCCTGGTCTCTGTTGGATCAGTTTGAATGGGAGAAAGGATATTCAAATAGATATGGATTCTACTATGTCGAGTTTAACAATAGAAATAAGCCTCGGTATCCAAAAGCTTCAGTTCAGTATTACAAGAAGATTGTCACTGCCAATGGTTTTCCCAATCCAAGAGAGGTAGGAGTAATTCATGTTACTTATTCTGGATTTTAAAAGACCTCGGCAGCTGGGCACACAGACTTCGGCAAGCACCTATTCTCCCTTTTCCTCCCTGAAAGAGGACAGGCGTTTGTGGGAGTATGGCCTTTTGTCTCTGACCCTACCTCATACAACAGGGTATGCACACATTAAAATCAATCCTAACATGCACAACTTTAAGGGCAGACTATGATAATGTAGGAAGGAGTCCTGTTTGCTTTAGTTGTATTAGTCAATAAAGACTTTAAGTTAAATGTTCTTCTAAATGTTATATCTTAATGTAAGTATTGCAAATTCTCTGAGAGACATGAAAAGTCAAATGTTCATTTCTTTTCCCACCAAATGGCAGTCATACAGATGCACTCGTTCCAAATGAGATTAAAAATAATTAAATGTAATAATCCTTTAAAACATACCAAACATTTTCAATAACATATAATTTTTTCTATCAGCTCTTTATGTTGCTGTACCTAATGACAGGGAATAGAAAATGTAATTTAGAATGTCTTAATAAAAGTAATTTTTACAAATTTCACTTAGTTACCAATCCTTTTAGGGTGACCCCAGTGAGACGTGGAAGCAGTAACTGATAGCTATCAGGCATTCTTTAGTTTTGCATTACTAGGAAAGCACTAGATTATAAGCTCCTTAAGAATAAAGACTGTGTTTTGACCCCCTCACAATGACACACATAGGTATTTATTAAATGTTAACTAATTTAATCTACAAGCAGATTAAAAACAACATTAATTATCAAGTGGCTTTTTATTAGGTGGAAAGTTGGTACTTCAAAGCCTTGGAAACTTGCTCTATCAACAATCAGATGCTTGCTGCACGTGAGTATATTTTAAATCTCCCCTTTGAGAATTAAACTACCTAATTATATAGATAACATTACCAAAATCTCAAAATGTGGACCTACCCTAAGTCAATCTTCCAAACCATATAATTACAAATAATTTATTTTAAGACAATTACAAACGTCTATTTTATAAGCATTTTAAATCATATTTTAAAAATTTACTAGGAAGAGAAATGTATCCACTTTATTCTTATTTTCCCTGTATCATATTGTAAACTTATAAATCTATTCAGTTTTGTTATAGTAGGCTTTGTGGAAAGAGGGGAAAATTCAACCATTATACCAAATAAAGTCTAAGAACACTATATATATTTTATATATTTTATTGATTTTCTACAGAGGAAGGGAGAGGGATAGATAGTTAGAAACATCGATGAGAGAGAAACATCCACCAGCTGCCTCCTGCACACCCACCACTGGGGATGTGCCCGCAACCAAGGCACATGCCCTTGACTGGAATTGAACCTGGGACCCTTCAGTCTGCAGGCCGACACTCTATCCACTGAGCCAAACTGGTTAGGGCAGAACACTATATATTTTATTCACTCATTCAGATGTAATTGTTAAGTACTCACTTTTAGGAAGGGAGTTACAGCAATGAACAAAACAAAGTCCCTGACCTCATAAAAGGCTCCCCCCCCTTCTTTTCTTTATGTTTTTATTGACTTCAGAGAGAGGAAGGGAGAGGGAGATAGAAACATCAATGAGAAAGAACCATTGATCAGCTGCCTCCTGTATGCCTCCTACTGGGGAACGAGCCTGCAACCCAGGAATGTGCCCTCACAGGGAATTGAACTGTGACCTCTTGGTTCATGGGTTGAGTGTCAACCACTGAACCACAGTGGCTGGGCAGAAGGCATCATTTCCTTTTTAAAAATATATTTTATTGATTTTTTACAGAGAGGAAGGGAAAAGGATAGAGAGCCAGAAACATCGATGAGAGAAACATCGATGAGCTGCCTCCTGCACACTCCCCACGAGGGATGTGCCTGCAACCAAGGTACATGCCCTCGACCAGAATTGAACCTGGGACCCTTCAGTCCGCAGGCCGATGCTCTATCCACTGAGCCAAACCGGTTAGGGCGAGCTTATAAGCTCTTTAAGAGCAGGGCCTGTGCCTTATTCACCTTGATAACCAGGGTGACCGCACAAAACCTAGAGGCAGGTATTGTATCAATGTCCTCTACTATATTCACATACATGAAATATGCTTAACATTGAACTCTTCAGGAGTAACTATGTTAACTATGTCACAATAAAGAAACTCCTATACCTTTTAAGATACACAATAACATCTTTGAAAGGCTGGAAGTGTTTCCTAAGGATTTTTCTCTCACAAATCCCCTCAGTGAAAGTTATAAAACCATGAGATATAGCTGCTAATATTCTGAGATTAATTATGGTCAGCACAAGGATTAATACACACATAAGACTTTATTACAATAGCTATGGAAGAATCAAATTTAGGCATTTTTTGTCCTGTTTTTTGAAATATTTTCCAAATATCTCACATAATTTTTTATAACATTAAAAAAAAATCTTTATAACATTTAATTCTTTAATAGCAAGTGAGAATAATTAGAAAGTGTGATGCCATTTTCCAAGTTTCTCCAATACAGCTGAAGCTTTCAGGATAAAACTATACTTGCTAAAATGATCACATTCCCATTTGTGGTGGTGTTCCATTTCAGAGCCTTTGCTAAGTTATATGCAGATGGTGACGGAGATCGTGGTACCCACAGTCTGTACGCTCTGTGTACTAATCGCTGCAGTTCTCCTAATGTTCCTCCTGCGGAGCCAGAGCTGAGACAAGGTTACCCATTTTGCAGCTTCACCTTTCAGTAATCTTCCGGCTCTTCCTCCATTTTCTGCTTCAAAAATTTACATATCTCTGTTTCAGGCTCCATAGTAATTTTTTTCTGTTTGGTTTTTTGGGCTTATGCTGGGATTTAACAATTAAAAATTAAAAAATAAGCACTTAATAAAATAAAAATCACCTGTCATTTTACCCTTCTCAAAGTCAAAGTTAATATTTCGCTGTCTAATATGCACCTATTTTCTTTTTTTGGAACCTATTTTCATTTTGCAAAAAGGGATCACAGTGTATAAACTATTTTATAACTTGATTTTATTTTTAAGTCTGTCCAGAAACATAACTTTAATGTAGAAATAAATGCCATCTAAGCACTGTCTTACAAATGATGAATAGTTAAT
The DNA here is from genome assembly GCA_004026665.1 of Murina feae. Classification (NCBI taxonomy): domain Eukaryota; kingdom Metazoa; phylum Chordata; class Mammalia; order Chiroptera; family Vespertilionidae; genus Murina; species Murina feae. The sequence continues at coordinate 4,567 of PVJC01004110.1, read as the reverse complement.
CATCTATAAATAACAATCCTTTCAGTTTATAAATAATATAAAGCAACCAGGGAAAAGCTTAAGTGAGTACCAAGCAAATGAGTCCATACACTTTCCTAATTTCAATATCGCAAAGAAATATAATTAATTTATACATCTTTTATTTAATTAGTTATTTTGCTTTTAAAAATTAGGATTAATTTTATTCCTAACTATGTTAAAATTAGTCTCCATTTATCTGAAGACAAAACATGGCTTAAGAAGGCATAACATTAGGCATTTTACTCACTTCTGACTACTCATTATTTAATGTTGTTTCTGAAACACAAAAACAGTAATAGTAGGAATGCTATTCCATTAATTCTTTTGGTTGATTAATACTCTCAAATTAAACATTTTTTAAATGGGGTTTATTTAGTCTTACAGTTGAGCTGGGGTAAAATTGCTTTTAACAAATCTTTCAATGTCAAACTGATGTACCTGCTCAGTGTTTTCCTCTTCCATTAATATTTTTTAAATCAAACTCTCTACTCTATATTCAGCTTTAAGGTACAATATTTCCACTAAAAAAAAATTGATTTTGTTCTCCTGGTTTTAGAATTAAACTGACCTAGTAAGTTGACTACAGACTTACACTGCTCAGTAACATTTGGTCTTTCATATGATTACTGATAAGTAATCTATATTCCTAATGTATTAAGCAGCATTTATGTTGTAGGGGAGAAAAAAAAATAACACATTACAAAGTATTCAGAGAGAAGAAAAAGTGAACATACTGCCTGATAGAGGAGCCCATCAGTACACTTCACTTGAAATGCACCTGGCTGCAGGTAACCATGATAGTATAGGACATCCTTTCTTCCAGGCTACTGTTTAATATGGATTCAGAAAAATCTGTAATTAGAAAGACAGTGAGATCAGAATTGTTTATACCCTGCTTCCTGTACTACCATGTACGCTGCTGAATTTTACAATAGAGGGGTAGCCTGAATGATGTGTCTTCTACTTTAAGAGAATTTGTTAGACTAAAAGCAGCAAGAACAATTCCTTTAAGTAGTAAACACTCTTGGTGCATTGAAAACATGACTAAAGAAATTAAAATATAAAGCAGATTTTTAAAAAATTACTTATTTTTTATGTTTGTGCCTCATCCACTACAGTTAAATAATTTTTTCCAATCTAAAATATATATCTCAGAAAAAATATTCTACCTAGGATTTGTAGTCTTAGGGTTAGACACATCCCTGTTTTTTCCTCCTGAAGTCTGTTGTATTTCAAAATAAATGACATTTATTTAGATGAGATTAACATTTAGATGAGACTGTGCACTTTCTTGTGGGTCAACATTTTGGTTTCCATATTCTCACCATTATCAACAATCATTTCCTGAACACCCTCTGGGTGAGCAGCACTCTACTGGACACTGTTTTCTCCCCCATTAACTCCAAATCATTATGCTCTCTTCCCATGGCAGATAAAGGTACATTTTTCTCTCTTAAGTCTTCCTGCTTTTGATATCAACTGTTCTACTCCAGAGTATCATACCACTAGATATCTTCAAAAACTAGTATTCAACCCAAGTGTTCAGTCCAATGAAATAGAAAGTCTAACTTCTTAATACATATGACCTTTAGAGAAAAAAAATCATTACTGGTCTTTAATATTTTCAATCAGGGCTTTTTTTTTTTTTTTTTTAAATATAAATGAGGTTCTCCTTCAATAGTGGGTCTCGTTTTGGGCCAAACGTTACTGAAAAATTTCTAGACAAACACATCAAGAATATATGGTGGGTAGAAGAGGTTATATTATCCAAGCCAAAATGAAGTTTGAGTGTGTTTCTAAGCATACAATTTCATTTATTTACATACAATTTCACTTAAAATTTTTATTTTCATAGGACTCATTACACCAATGCATTAGAATCGTTTTAACTCTAACATTAAAAATCACTTTCACTCTTTTTTTTTAAACGAACTGCATCTAAAAGACTGAAAGATATGTTCAGTATACTTCACTTATTCAGCATCATTGGAAAAAGGTGTTTAATGTTGCATGGATTTCCTCATGACAGGTCATTTAATCTTTATGTAGTAAAATTTTAAAACAGCATTTTCAAAAATACATCACATATGTTCATGTGTTTAAAACTTACTTTTTAATCATAAAAGTAATATCTTAAAAAAAACCAACACACCAGAAACAACATATGTAGATAAAATAAAATGTTTAAATTGGCGGTTCTCAACCTTAAGTTGCACAAGGGAATTACCTAGAGAACTTTAAATATTACTGATTTCCAGGCTCTACTTCCAGAGATTCTAATTTACTTGGTCTGGGTATAAGAACTTTAAAAATTCCCCAGATGATTCTGACATTCAGCCAAAGATGAGAATCACTCCTGCCCTCACCTTGCTACACCTCAGGAATTTGGGTGTATCCTTCCAAACCTTTGTCTGTGCCTGTCTTAATGTTTTCTCCTGTATTTTGCTACTGTAAACATTATGTACTGCAATCATTAATCTTGTTCATAGGTCTTTTTGCACATCTGGTTATATGTATGGAATAAGTTCCTATTAAAGAAACTGCTGGACCAAAAAATGTATTCTTGTAAAATTTTGGTGGATACTGCCCTCCAAAGAAGCTGTATAACCTTACACTCCACACAGCAATGTGTGAAGTAGACTGACTGCCTGTTCCCCCATGTCTTTGCCAGCACTGACACCTAACTTTTTGATCTTTGCTAAATTGATAGGCGAAGTAGGTAACATGACATATAACATAAATTTGCATTTCTCTGATTATACAGAGTTGAGCACCTTTTATTTATTTATTTTTTAAATATATTTTATTGATTTTTTTTTACAGAGAGGAAGGGAGAGGGATAGAGTTAGAAACATCGATGAGCTGCCTCCTGCACACTCCCCACTGGGGATGTGCTCGGAACCAAGGCACATGCCCTTGACTGGAATCAAACCCAGGACCCTTCAGTCCACAGGCCGACGCTCTATCCACCGAGCCAAACCAGTCAGGGTTATTTATTTATTTTTTAATATTTTTACTGATTTCAGACAGGAAGGGAGAGGGAGAAAGAGGTAGAAACATCAGTGATGAGAATCATGGATTGACTGCCTCCCGCACATCCCACACTGGGGATTGAGCCCGAAAACTGGGCATGTGCCCTGACCGGGAATCAAACCGTGACCTCCTGGTTCACAGGTCGATGCTCAACCACTGAGTCATGCTGGCTAGGATGAGCACCTTTTATTTTTACTTTTTGCTGTTGTTAATACTCACCCAAGGATATTTTCCATTAATTTTTTTAGATAAAGTGAAAGGGAAAGGAAGAGACAGAGAAACATCTACATGAGACACATCGATTGGTTGCCTCCCACATGTGCCACAATCAGATTAGGAATTGAGCTTAAAATTGAGGTACAAGCCCTTGACCACAATCGAACCCATGTCCCTTCAGCCCGAGGGCCGACACACTATCCCCTGAGCCAAACCATCTAGGGCAGCACCTTTTATTTTTATTTTCTAAAAAATATTTTTATTGCATGGATGGAGCCGGAGAGCATTATGCTAAGTGAAATAAGTCTGTCAGAGAAAGATAAATATCACATGCTCTCATTTGTTGATTATAATGAACATAAACCAATGAACAGAAACTGATCTAGAGATAGAGAAGCATCAGTCAGATGCTCAAAACTCAGAGGGAAGGTAGGGGAGGATGGGGGTGAAGGGGAGAGATCAACCAAAGGACTTGTATGCATGCATATAAGCATAAGCAATGGATGTGGACAACGGGGTGAGGGTGAGGGCAGGAGTGGGAAGATGAGGGGACATTGCGGGGATAAGGTCACATTTGTAGTATCTTAATAAAGGGAAAAAAATAAATTGTGACACCGCAAAAAAAAACGCCCAAAAACAAAAAATACCTTTGGGTTTCAAAAAAATACATACTTTTATTGATTTCAGAATGAAAGGGAGGATAGAAACATCAATGATGAAAGCGAATCATTGATCAGCTGCCTCCTGCTCAAACCTAAAACCTGAGCATGTGCTCTGACTGGGAATTGAACCTCCTAGTTCATAGGTAGACACACAGCCACTGAGCAACACTGGTGAGGCATCACCTTTTATTTTTTAAATGACATTTGAATTTCCTTCCTGTTGAACTGTCCATATTACTTGATTATTTTACTAGGAAATGTAGCCCCTTTTCTAAACTTGAGCTACAAATTTCTTTTCCTAATTTGTCATTTGTCTATTGTTCTGCCTCCAGTATTTTTTGCCATGCAGAAATATTTTTACTTTTATATAGTTTATTTGCAATCATTCCATGTTTTATATCACACTTAGAAAAGACAGCATAATTCTAACTGATGATTTTCAAGAAAATTCTGTTTCTTTAGGACTTACACAGTTCAGCCATATGAATAGAGAAGTTTCCATTCTAGTTGAGAGAAGTTTCCATTATGCTTGAATTAAAATATATTTTGGGGAGAAGGATAAACCTTTTCTGGAAATAATTTTGCAAGGTATTAATCACTTAAATAGGACTATTTGTATTCCCAGCTGTAGTTAA